>CAUYQG010060577.1:0-101859 GCA_963574415.1 Tarsius wallacei | reverse complement strand
GCCTCTCTTTCTCCAATTCCCTTGCTAATCCATCCAGCTCCACCTTCAAAATACATACAGGATCCCTCAACTCCACTGCTTGCCCTCTGGCCAATCTCCCTGGATATGGCATTAGCCTCCTCCCTTACCTCTCTGCCTCTACCCTGGCCTCTCTACCCATGGCCACAGCAGCCAGAGGAATCATACCGCTCCTCCGCCTTCACTCCCATTTCACCCAAATAAAACCAGATCTCGTGTGATTTAACACTATGTCCTCGGCCCTGACTCTTCACTGCTCATGGAACACCTCCCCCCCACCCCACTCAGTGGTGCCTTCCCTCACTATCCAACCTAGCATGGCCCCTAACCTCTCCAGGCCACCCTGCCCACTCCATGATCATCCTAACATTTGTTCTATATAGCTCTTAACACTATCTATAGTATCAGTAGTGATGAGTTTGTTTACTCATTTTCTTTTTTTCTTCCTTTCCTTTCCTCTTTCTTTCTTTCTTTCTTTCTTTCTTTCTTTCTGTCAGGGTCTCATTCTGTTGCTCAGGCTGGAGTGCAGTGGTACTATCATGGTTCACCACAGCCTCGACCTCCTGGGCTCAGGTGATCCTTCTGCCTCAGCCTCCCAAGTAACTGGGACTACAAGTGCACACAACCACAGCCAGTTTTTTAATTTTTTGTAAAGACAGGGTCTCACTATGTTGCCTATGCTTGTCTTGGACTCCTGGGCTCAAGCAATCCTTCTGCCTTGGCCTCCCAAAGTATTGGAATTACAGGCGTGAGCCACTGCACCCGGGCTTATTTTTGGTAGTTTCTTTATAAAATGTAAATTGCCGGGCTCGGTGGCTCAGCCTGTAATCCCGCGCTTTGGGAGGCTGAGGTGAGTGGATTGCCTGAGCCCGCGGGCTCGAGACCCGCCTGGGCAGGCGAGACCTCATCTCTACAATAAATAAAAAAAAAAATTAGCCGGGCGTGGTAGCGCGTGCCTGTAGTTCCAGCTACTTGGAAGGCTGAGGTGGAAGGATCGCCGGAGCCCAGCAGGTCAAGGCTGCAGTGGCCACCGCACTCCAGTCGGGGCGACAGAGTGAGACTCCAACTCAAAAAAAAAAAAAAAAATGTAAATTACACGAGGGCAGGAACCATGTCTGTCAAGTTTGCTGCTGTGTTCCCAGGATTTAGAACGGAGTTTAGCATATAGTAGGGGCTCAGTAAATGTTTGTTGAAGGAAGGAAAGAGGGATGGAGGGAAGGAAGGAAGGAAGGAAAGAAGGACGAAGGGAAGGAAGGAACAAAAGAAGGAAGGAAAGAAAGGAAGAAGAAAAAAAGGAGACAGGGAAAGAGAAGGAGGAATGAAAGAATCACACCCAAGTGGGAGGTGGCAACACACTTTGAAGCTATCACCAGCACTGCTGTACCATAAAATACAAAATGGAAAGGAAACCACCAGTTAGATTTGCAAAGACTTTCACAGAGGCTGTCCACCCTCTGCTGGGAGTTCTGACCAGGAACTCTGAAAGTAGCACTTGAAGTCACCAGGGAAAGTGTGTCATCCAAGGTTGCTCTTTTAGGGGGAACAATCTGATCTTTCTGAGTCAAATAAAACTCAAGCAGCATCTCAAGCTCGTTCTCCCTCCCAGAGCTTTGCTCTCCCTGGAGTCCAGGAAGGTGGCAGACTCTTCCGCTCTAAAAGCATGGGCCAAAGGACTATGGGTCTTGCTGGCATCTTGGGGAGTCCTGGGCTGCCTGTCATTCTGGGCATTGGCATCTCGACTCTTGGGGATGGAGGTGGGAGCCCTGCTTTTGGTCTCCGGCGTCCTTCCGGGAGCCATGCACCATTTTTCATCGACTAGAGCACTTACCTGGCTGGAACAGTCAGACATGGTGATGAAATGACTCTTTGCTAGTGAAAGAGAGAACAGAGAGATGGAGACAGAGAGAAAGAGTAACACAGAAATAATTCCATCAGCAGACCTGTGACCTGTCCCCACCCTTTGCCTGGGCCCCATCTCAGAAGAAAAGGGGCCAGAATCATTTTATTTGGCCAGTGTTCAAGAAGGTAATTATTTATTTCCCTAACTCATTTTTCAAGAAGCCAATCTCATTCTATTTGTTATTGATAAGATAACTTAATCCCTGACTTTGCGGGGATGGTAAAGGATGTGGGGGAAGGGGAGATTAACAGGTGCCTGCTCAGAATGATTCTCATTCCTGTTAGTTTTTCTAGTTAATTTAGTGTGCCTCTCTTCTCTTTCCCTTCTCTCTCTCTCCCTCCCCCATCAGCTTCTCTTTCTTTACTAGCCTCATCACCTCCCCATCTCTCTGCCTTGGGCCCTCAGCCTGGCTCACAGACAAACCCGACTCCTAAGAGTTACTGACAGGGGCCACTGCTGTGGAGAGCAAGGTGTCTGCCTTCCCCGTCAGCACCATCTTTTACTGGGAGCATCCTATGTGTTTCCATTAGTGGGGACCCTCCCCACTCCCCAGGCTCTCTCTCGGGTCTTCAGTGTCCTGACTGAGAGTGTCTCCTGAGCCCTGATCTGGGCTGCACCAGGGAGCATTCAGCTTTTATGCTGGTGTTGTGTGATGTTGGGGAGGCTGATAGTTTCCCTGGACAGCTTCTCCCATACTTAGATGCTATTTTTGCATAGAGGGTCCTTGTCTGGCAGACCAGGCAGAGAAGCAGAGGGACTTTGGAGTCAGATGCACCATTGACCAACTGTGTGACCTTGGGGACAAATTACCTAACCTCTCTGGGCCTCGGTTTCTTCGTCTGTATAATGGGTAATTCATGCTTCACAGAGTCCAAGTAAGGCTTGCTTGTGCCAATGTGTGTGAGGCACAATGAACAGTGGCTGACACAGTACAAGTATACACTCAGTGCTGACTGTGGTCAGTATCTGTTATCCCCCTGTCTCTACTCTTAGGAGTGTGGGGGGTGGGCACGGGAGGTGCCGTCAGCCTGGACCCAAGTAGAACAAGCCTGTTAGCTTTCTGCTTGAGCGGATCACCCTTGCTCATTGAAACTCAGTTTGACCATCTATCCAGTGCAGGTCCTGATGGTATCCCTGTCTCAGGAGTGCGGGAAGATGAAAAGAATGAATGCACGTGAAGGGTGGAGACTCGACAGCCAGGTCTTGTGTGTTCATATCCCAGCTCTACCACTGGGCTGTGTGACCTTGGACAAGATACTTAACCTCTATGTGCCTCAGATACTGCATCTGTCTAGAATCCTGTCCCCCCATAGGGTGACTGGGAGGATGACAATAAGGTAATTCGCATGAAGGCCTAAGTACACAGTGTTTGACACAGAGTAATACCCAGGCACGTGTTTGTTATTACTGTCATCCAAGCATCATATAGTCCCTGAAAAATGTTTTCTCACTCTCCTTCTGTCTCTAAAGTATTTCTTCCTTCCTTACTCTCTTCCCATTGGGTGGCTTGGGGCAGAAGTTCCTAGTTTTTAACAAAAACCCAAATCATTCTGACAGACTCAGTCGAGCAAGTCTTATCTCTAGAGGTAGAAGAGGGAGATGAGCAGTCAGGAGGGGACCCATGTCAACGACAAACTGGAGAAGGTGACAAGAAACAGAAACTCCTAGAGCCAAGCCTTGGATGCTGGTCTTGGCCAGGTCAGTAGCTCATCGTGTAACCTTGAGCAGACTCCCTTACTCTTTTCAACTTCAGTTTTCTCATCTGTCCAATGGGGATGACGCCTTGCCCCATTCCCACGTGATCACAAAACTCAAATAAGATAACCAAGATGGCCTGAGACTGGGAAAAGTTCAACCAAGTCAAAGCTGCCTGGACCATTTGAGTTCTGTTAGTGGTAAGAAACAGCCTCACTCGAGGTGCCTTATGTGAGGGAGGGCACATGGGCGGGACCCCGAGAAAGATGACGGCCTGTGACTGGAAGGGCAGGAAGGGAAGACTGACTCTGGCCCAAGGCAGAAGAGTGTGGATTACCTGTCTACACTGACTCCCCCAGAGGCTTGCTGGACGACTGCTTCCTTAGTCCCTCAGGTCATCTCCTTCCTTTACTCTCACACCTTTTGCTTTCTGAGTTTTTGCTCCCCTAAGACGTCAACTTACATATGGCCTTGCTTGGCTTCTGGGTCCTCTGTCAACATCAAGGGTCACAAATGTGTCTGCTCATGGGCCCAGGCAGCTACCATATGGGTCAGCAAAGGGACAGCCACAGGCCATCCAAAGGGTGACTTGCCATCTACCTGTTTGCTCTGGGGCCCATCCCACCCCCGTCTCCTGCTGTGCTCAGCATGGCAGGGCCAACCCCATGAAACACATTTCCTTTAACCACTGGCTTCTAGCTAGGATCAGGCAGTAGGAGGCTGGGGGCAGGGGCGGGAAGAGGGTGGACAGGAAGAAAGAGAAGCCGGGGTCTTTCCCTCTTGAGTAGCGAGTGTACATCTTCTCCGCGACAGCTCCTCCTGCAGCCTGCCCGCTTCTTCTTCGATCCCAGCCTTTGCAGGGCAGGCCTCCGTGCTTCCAGCCTCTGCTGGTGGCCTCTGACAACACTAACGCCTCTTTTTGGCCCTCCAGGCCCAGTGCCTCACCTTCCCCTCATGTTTTTCCAACTCTTCTAGCACCACTGGCTAACTCCCATGGGCAGTTTCCTCTGTGGGATTCCTGGCGTGGGTTTTGTTCTCCTGGATGCACTCTGAATGACCAATTTGAGGGGCAGCCGCTGCTTGGTGCCCCCAACTGTTGCTCAGCAGGAGTAGGCCTATGGGCACAGCATGGCCTGCTCGTCTCATCTTGCAAGCAAAGCCAGAGGTCTTGCTTGTGTCTGACTTTTACAGGTTAGCAACTCATTCAATCTTTAAAACAACGTTCTGAAGGCTGAATACAGCAAGCCCACAGGGCCCAGTGTGCATCTCTGTTCCCTGTCATGACTCCATGTTTTTGCCACTGTTTTCTTCTCTCGGTACATCCTGAGCCAGATCCTAAGGAAGAGAGTAGGGCTGGGCAGCTCATGTAGGTAGAGCGATAGGTAAAGGCCAGCTCCCATAAAGCCTTGTAGGAAAAGTCTTAGATGTCTCCATTCATACCTGTCACCCTGATGTAATTACTAGTCATGTCCCTTTTGGTCACCAAAGTGATCCAGGATGGGTGATCAATTATATGGTCACCCACTTACAGGTCAAGCAGAGAGGGTATTTTATTACTAACATGATCTAGAATTGCTGGTCCAAGATGATTGCAAAGAAAGGTAAACTTTTTGTTGATTTTATATTGTTTTCATATTCTCTACAGAAAATGAACCCCAATTGCCTACCCCAGGCCAGACAACTCCCGCTGTCTTTACCACCGCCACCACACTGGGTGTGTTGCATTTTACTCTATGACCAGCAGGCGGGTCACTGACCACACAATGGATTCACTGCCTTTGGGTTTGGGGCTCTCTCCTGGCCAAGCAGCTGAAGGTAGGGGGTGTTCACATGGGACAACACCAACTTGATTAAGGTTGTCCATCTGGCATGGCTTGCCTTTCAATTTGGTGTTCTTTTTACCTTACTCCTTAGGCATTCTCTAGTTATTCAGTACTTTTTGTTGTTGTTGTTGTTGTTGTTAGAATCTAAGTCAGATCTCCAGACTTGGATAAATCTATTAGGACTTCAGCTTACTTTTCTGAAAGAAGAGAGGCTCAGATCTTCTTTCTGAGGGTCCTTCTAAGCTTGAGGGCTTATGGTTCTAAAGATGTTTTTATATGGCATCCATTCATCCACCCACCCATCCATTCATCCATCCACTCATCCAGCTACTATCCACCCATCCATCCATGCATCCATCCATCCATCCATCCATTCATTTATCTACCCATTCACCCTTCCATCCATTCATCTATCCATCTGCCCATCCATCTATCCATTCATTCATCCATCCATCCAACAAATATTTACCAACTGTCTACTATGCACCAGGTACTATACTAGGTGCTAGATAAAGTAGCAAATAAAACAGACAGCCACTATCCACATGGAACTACATTCTATTATGTAATAAATAAGCAAATAAATACATGCATCAGATAATTTTAGATAGTGATAAGTGCTATAAGACAAATAAAACAATAGGCAAATAGAACCAAGGGTGAGGGGACACTTTAGATGGGTTGGTCAGGGAAATCCTGGTGAGAGTGACATTTGAGTTCAGATTGGAAAATGGATCTGAGAAGAGAGGGCTCTAGATAGAGAATGTTCCAGATAGAGGGCCAGCAAGTATAAAGACACCGAGAGTGGAGAGAGAAACAGAAAGAAGTTCTGAATAGTTGGAGCCTTTGAGGGAAAGCAATGTAGGAAGTAGGGGTGGAGATACAGCAGGGGTCAGATCTTTCAGAGCTTTGTGGGCCATGGGGAGAACTTGAGGTCTGATTCTGAGTATGTGGGAAGGCCATGTCTGAGCAGTGGGTTACTCCCTTGCCTGCTACTGGCTGTGACCACTGCTGGTGTTACAACTCCACAGAGACCAGGAACAGCTGATGTGGTCAGGCCAGGTCCCAGAGGTGAGCCTGTGTCAGGAATGTGGGAGGCTGGACATATACCCTGACCTGATGAAGCTCTGGACCTGCCCTTCCAGCTGGATGTTTCATAGTTGGGCTAGGGGAGAAGGGTTATGATGGCAGGCAGTTCGCACTGATGGCTAAGGGTCAGCTAAACTGGGTTTAATCCTGACTCTACCACTTACCCATGGATGACCTTACTCAAGTTACCCATCTCCTCGAGCCCCAGTTTTTCCATCTATAAGAAGAACACAATCACAGGGTCCTCCCATGGCTGATGAGAAGATTAAGTGAGGTGATGTGCACAAGTGCTTAGAGCTCCATGGACCTGAACTATTTTTCTCATCATCATAGTATCATCCAGAGCAGAATTCTCTGGGGTGTGGGTTCTTGTGGAAGTAGGCAGGGGTGGGGGTCCTGGGTGCCGTTTGTCTTGGCCTAGTGCTCGGTCTGAAATAGCTGTCTCTGCTCCCAGCCTGCAGTGTGGCCCCAGAATCCCCATCTGTAACACAAGGGGAGGGGGCTCAGTGCCCTCCTTACCCTTTCCCTCTGGCATTCCAAGGCTCAACTTTGACCACCCGCAGAGGTGGGACTGAGTTTGCCTTGAACCGTGGAAAAGTTGCTCAGCCCTTGAGGATCAAGGTTGGCAGCGGGTTGTCCGCAGGTCTGAAGTGGCCTTAACTCTTAGTTCATTGTCCTTGGTATCCAGCTGGGAAGAAACCAGTCAAGAGCAAATAATAGTTTTCATTGCTTAGACTGCAGTTTCAACCAACCAACTCGGCATCCTCCATCTGCCCAAAATCAGACTTGCAGTACACACTGTGATCCCAGCATAGTGAAAAATTACGCCCAACAAGTCTCTCTGAAATAGATTTCTTCATTTTATAGATGAGGAGACTGTGAATCCAGGAGGTCAAATGGATCGTCCAAGGTCACACAGCTAATGCTTGTCTGGGTCTTAACTCTGAACTCTTCTCATGCTCTGCTGCTTCCCCTCAGTTTAAGCCACCACCATCTCACCAGAAGATGTTAACGCCTACTGGTCTCCCGGCTTCCACCCCTGCCTCCCTCCTACCCGTTTTCCACAGAGAAGCCAGACTGGTCTTTAAAAAAGAATAGAGATGTCATACCTTGTGTGTACCAGGCACTGTCCTCGGTGCTGGGGATACACAGTGCAAGCTGTATTCATGCCACTCTGGCTTCCTGCTGGTGATTGGGTAAAACGCAACATACCAAGTATGGTGGTGGTGGTGGTGGTGGTGGAGGCAGTGGGGGTGGTCTGCCTCAGGGGCAGGAAATAGGAGGTTCATTATCTGTATAGAATGTAAAAACATTAATAATAAAAGTTTACTTTTCCTTATGATCATCCTGCACCAGCAATTCTAGGCAATGTTAATAATAAAATACCCCTCTCTGCTTGACCTGTAAGTGGGTTACCATATAATTGATCACTCATCCCGGGTCACTTTGGAGACCAAAAGGGGCATGACAAGTAATTACATCAGGGTAACAGCTGTGAATAGAGACATCTAAGGTCCTTCCTGCAAGGCACTATGGGAGTCGGCCCCTAGCTACCTCCCTAACCTGATATCTTGGCAGTTTCTACCTCATTTAAACTAAAAAGCTCATGGCTCCACAATTGCCCCAAACATCTGCCTACTTTGGGGCTCTGCCCAAGACCTGAAGGATGAGACTTGGCCAGGGACGGAGACTGGGCACTGCAGCCAGAGGAGGGTGAAGACTCCAGGCTTTCTGGCACTTCCCTTTGTCCTCATCCAGGATCTGTGGGCCCTGGGAACCCCTTAGGGTCTTGGCTGAAATGTCACATCCTCAGAGGGGCGCTCCCAATTCCTAAGCCAGAACAGGAAAAATGTCTCGCACATAGTTATTTCCCTTCACACCTCCCATGACAATGGTGACTGTTTTGTCATCGATGTGGTTACTATTGTATGACCCTCTCTCCCAGCAGACTCTGAGTGCCATGATGTTAGAGGCCATGTCCGATTTGCTTACGTTTGTACCCCCAACACCTAGCACAGTGCCTGGCACACAGAAGCACTCACTAAGTATAGAGGGAATGGATGGATGGAAGCATGACAGAGCCGAGTTGAGATCCAAACCTAGACTGGCTTGAAAGCCTAAGATTTTCCCACCACCTCTGATCCCAAGACAGCAGCCAACATGGCAGGAAAAGTGGATTATATCCACACAAGAGAGCCTTCTTACCAAAATCAAGGCCAAGATCAGTGGGAAAGGATCAGGTAAAAGCATGGAATCCAGATGTGCAAATTCCCTTCAATGAGGCAGATGTGACCCAGTGATTCCACACCAGGAGTAACCGTTGCATCTGATCACTCATTTCCATTAAAGGAATTGTAGCAGGTGCAAAAACCGGAGATTATCCCAAGAATTAAGATATGAAAAGCATGTTAGATCACTAAACTCCAATTAGGGAAATTAAATTGTGCACACTCCTCTCCTGACGCAATGTTGGAAGCTTGCATTAGCTCTGGGCTCCGGTTCTAATAAAATTAGAGAATAACACTTTAATTGAATTGTGCTTAAAAGGATCATGCTGACAAATGTGATTGTATCTGGCTGAGATGCACACCTTCTCCAGCAATCATTAAATCCAATGAAATGCCAGTCTCGGGATCTTGACAGTTTTCTGAAACAATCTGTGAACCGTGCTGTATCTTGGAGTATCTAATCAATTTAGAGCCGCCTCATTAGGACTCGGCTGCTAACGGATACTTAAAAATCAAAGCAAATTACTGCACTCCATGGATAACTAGCTAATCATATCGATACAACATGGCTGGATTGTGTTGCAACAATTCATTTCCTCTTTAAGAAGCCACTGTCACCTATAATTTAGGGATTGAGATTCATAAGCCTGATGCAGACAGCCTTGATGTCAAGGATTTTCCTGAGCACAGGGCCAAGGGGCACATGCCACCCCAGCTAATGGGGTGAACCCAAACCAGCCCCTTGACTCCTATGATTCATACCCTATCTACTCCCCAAGCTCATTTCTGGATATTGAGCCCCAAACCCTATTGCACAAAAGAAGAATCAGAGGCTCAGAGATAGGTAGCATTTTTCCCCAAGATCACCCAGCAAATTAGTGGCAGAGTCAAGATTTGGCCCTTCTTGACATCATGTCAGATTTTCTAGCATAATTTTAACAGCAATTTGGAGCAGTGATTATTCTTTCATTGGTGGTTTCATGGGTCCTATTTTAATATTCTTACTAATAATGACTATCACCAATACCGTCATCATTATAATATTTATAGCCTATCCTTATAGAGAACTTATTAGAAATACAAGAGGTATGTTCTGTGATTATTGTGGTAGGCATTAATGCTGTTCCCTAAATATTTCTGGATCTCCTGCTCTGGGACACATGGTAGGACTGCATCTTCTGGCTTCCTGTGGTTGGTTTGGCCAAGAGACTACCTCCAGCCAATGAGCTGTGAACAGAAAGAACATGTGTTATTCACAGGCCAGAGCATCTCATTGCTGGTTCAAGATTTCCACCATTCTTTTCTCTCTGCTTCATCAGTCAACAACACTTGAATCCATGGCTGCTTTGAATACAACAAGCAGAAACTCCAAGCTGAACCTCAGTGAGCATATAGTATGAATGAGAAGTAAACCTATGCTGTTGGAAGCCACTGGGATTAGGAGGTTGCCTGTTATTGCGGCACAACCTAGGTTGTCCTGACTGATGAAATTCTCACCTCCATTTTACAAATGAGGAAACAAAAGCACACAGAGGTGAAGTGGCTGGAGCCGGATCACACTCGGACACTGTCAGTCAATTTCTCCACAGTCCAGAAGCCTCCTTGGGCCCACAGGACTCACCGTGAGTGGTGGGTACCAAAGACTGCCTTTCAGAGACTCAGGCCAGGCCTGTTCAGACTACCTGTCTCTGTCACTCAGCTCATGCCTGGGCAGATATGCTTTTTAATATGCTCTTTTTTTTAGGCATCTGAATTTTTGACTGCTCTGAAGAAGTCCCTTTGATATCTTCAGAGATAAACACTGTCAAGCAGATATGTTATGAGGGGCATGCTCTTTATCAAAAGGACCAGCTCTTTGATGGAAAAATTCCAGGTAATGGGAAGGCCTGGACAGGGACTATATATTCGACAGGGACTTTTCTGCACCCACCTCCCAAGCCTGCCTCTGTTGGCAGTCATGGATGTTGGTGATGGATGAGAAAAACTCTACAGTCACGTTCTCTGAGGTGTGCCATGCCACCGACCTTGTGGAAGCTATGAGGTATTGACCGCTTTCAGTCCCAGGAGCAGTTTGAGGGGCAGGGCTGGAGGGAGGGACCCTGAGACCCCAGAGCTCAAATAGGGAGTGGAGGAGAAAGTTTGCAGAAATTGTATACAGCTTCAAGAAATGTATACCCTTGGCGAGCCATATCTAAGTTGGTTAAGACAATAATTGCAGACCTTCCACACACAGAGAGAGGGAGTATGGCTGAGCCTGCTATTATCATGTTCTCTCAGGCACAACAGCTTGTTTACAGGAGGCCTGTGGACGGCAGAGTGATTGTCTGCTGGCTCCAGGGGCAAGACTGCTTTCCCCCACCCGCGTGCTTGCTCTCGGGCCCAAGCTTGACGATTAGTCCTCATGCTCAATCCTGGAGTGCATTGCCAGGATGCTCTAGGGAGTAGCTGTCGGGGTGCAGGTGGTTAACCAGGTGTCATTACCAGCTCCCACTCAAGCCTCAAGTCTTTCTCGCCTGCCACAGGCCCAGAGAAAGCCAGCACTGCCCTCACTAGACTGCTCTGTTGGAAGGCACTTGTGTCCTAGAGGCAGGAAATCCAGATCCTGATCTGAGCTCCACTGCTCACCGTCTGTGGGACCCTGGCCAGGTCCTTCTCCATTATATTCTCAGTCTTCTCATTTTAAATTAAGAGTCCTCCTGGATGAGTGTTTCTCAAATTTAGATTACATATCCAAGCTTTTTAAGGGAGAGGGCGTGTATACTACTTGTGGATGCCAAGGCTTGACACAGATTATTTTTATGTTGCTTCAATATTTATAAGTATGTTGCAAGCAACAGAAAACAATGGTGGCTGATTTAAGCAGAAAACATACTAATGAAGAGATACAGAGTGGCTTACAAACTCTCCCTGAAGATCAGAGGACAAGGATGAAGACCCCATCACATCAAATCAAATGGCAAAACTGGTTCCACAGAGTCTGGCGTGGGGCCTCTGCTGGTGTAGATGCCAGAGTTATCTCACAGACACTGCCCAGGCTGTGTCCCGGACACCGCTGCCTGAATGAGGTGTAGCAACCACCACAGCTGCCAACCTCCCCTGAAAGGACTTCACATAGCCTTCCTTCTTTTTTCTATCACAAGCTTCTGATTAAACTCTGGTGAAAGTGCATGTGATTGGTGGACTCAAGTCATGTGATTGTTCTTAAGCTGCAAGGGAGGCTGGGAAAGCAAATTCCTGGCATTTTCAACTTCTCCATTGGGAAGGAGACCCCGATTCATAAAATGGAGATTCCACAGTCATAGAGGAAGAGAGTTCAGATAGGTGACAAAAGATCAGCAAGTGTCCCTTACAAATGACAAACATAAAACTAGCTTATCACCCTTATAAAGCTATAAAATGCAAATCGATTGATGAATAAGATTTAAAAAGCAGTAACATTCAAAGTTAAAAATATTTATTTAAGACAAATAATATTGTATTGCCACGTGAAATAAGAATATGATGCTGACTGCTACACCAATGCTCTTTGAAGTTCTGGAACCATTCCACAACATTTTTGTCAACTGGTCCTCATTTGGCACTAAGGTGTCTTTTCATATTAAGTTTTCCTCTGTTCTTTTCTCTTCAGCCCTTGACCATTATACTTGTGCTTCTTGATACCTATATGATTGTAGACACAAAAGCAGACATGACATTGGAAGGTGTGGTACTTCTCAATTGTATTGTGGTCTGCCTAGTGGCCCAGAATATCCTGTGAATAGTAACGAATGTGAAAATTCTTTACAGCCTCCAAAGCACTCTACAGTGTAAGGGATTCTCTCTATGCTCCTCCTCAACTGGGATGTAATCGGCATGTGTCATGCTTGACAATGTTTCAGTTCTCCCTCCTTTCCGTGCACACAGGGGAACTGCATTTTCTTCTCTCGTTAAGTTAGATGTAGTTTTGTGACTTGGCTAGATCATCGAGTGTGTCACTTCTGGGTGGAAATATTTCTCGGTTAATTTATGATTCCCACTTCCCCTTCACCCTGTCATGATGGCCAGTGACATCCCAGGTGCCTCTGCTGTCTCCGTGAATGAAGATGACATGGACCAGAACCCCTGTCCACGTGTGATGACATGTAGAGTGAGTGAGCAAATGACTCTTCTTATTTTAAACCACCGAGATTTGAAGCTGTTTGTTATACAGCATGACCTTGCTTGTCCTGACTGATATTCTTAGTAAGATAAGGATTACAATTGCTGTTATTTCCTTTTCACATGATAAAGAATTTTTTGTGAGCATAAAGAGTTTGAGAACCTTGCTCAAACTCAGACAACTAGAAAAATTCAGACCCAGGACTCAAATCTGAGTCCAAGTCATCCCAAACCCCATGCCTTTCCCAGAAACTCCCAAAGCTGAGAAGACAGAGTCCCAGTAACCCACAAGCAAGGCTGATAGAAAACATGGCGTGTCTTGGTGGCTGAAGCATACGTTTTCAGAGCCACCGATATAAGAGATTCTGAGTGCCAGGTACATTTCCACTTCAGAGTTTCCCAACTTGAACAGTGAGGCATTCTGAATCTTTACATTTAAAAAGTCAAAGTTCTCAAATTTGTCCACCACCCAGGGAGGTCGACAAGATGATCGATGCATTTCAAGCTGTTAAGCTTCCGTTCCAAGAAGCACTCTGAGGCCATAAACCTGCTCACAAGGGTGGTGTGTGTCCTGTGTCTGTGGGTGGCCATGTCATTTTCAGGAGAGGGATTCTACTTTCTGCCTTGAGGGTTCCACTCACCTTCACTTAAGAAACCAGCATCTCCTCTGAAAGCAGAAAATAGGGCTGATAGGACAGGTGGCTCAGGGGCATCACCAGGGTTTACTGCAATGTTCTCAGTAATTCCTTGCAGGATGATATTAGGGAGGAGGTGGCATTTTTCAACCAATATTTTCTCCAAATGAAGCAGCATTTACTGAGGGCTCAGAGCTCAATTCTGGCCCCACGCTTCTTGTGGGTTCCTGAGCATGTCCAACTTGGAGCTTCTTGCCAAGTCATCTGGGCTGAGATCAGGTGCAGTAGTCAGGTTCTTCAGACAAACAGAACAATATCCAGACCTACACCTATGTATCTGACTTCTGTTTCATGTAGATATAAAGGAATTGGCTCATACCTTTCACAGTGAGGGCTGGCAAGTCTCAGATATGTAGGGCAAATTGGCAGCCTGGAGATTCGGGTAAGAGTTCGTATTGCAGTCTGGAGGCAGAATTCCCTTTTCGGGGAACCTCCGTCTTTGTTCTTAAGGCCTTCAACTAATTGCACAAGGCCCACCCACATTCTAAAGGGTAATTTTCCTAGTTAAAGTCAGCTCATTGTAAATGTTAATCACAGCTTTGAAATAACTTTACAGCAACATCCAGACTACTGTTTAGCCAAATACCAGATCAACATAGTTTAGCCAAATAGACACGCAAAATTAACCTTCATACTGGGATTAATCCAAAGAATGTACATTGGGATGAGTCACGACTGTGAATAGGAAAGCCACCTAAGACCCCATGGCCTACGACTGTACTCAAGGACTTCCACTCCTGAGGTCTCCAAGCTCCCAACCCCGACTCGAGATTGGAGCTCCTCTGATGAGTGACAGGATTTGATAAGAGTACTAATGACAGCAGATGACCTTTATGAGGCCTACACTTTACACACATACCTGAATTTAACTGTACGAATAGTCCTGTGAAATAAGGACTATTGTCATTCCATTTTACAGATGTGGAAACTGGGACATGGAGAGTCAAAGTTGGAGCAGTAAAGACTGAAACCCACCCTTCCACCCTCCATTCTTCTTCCCCTCATAGACCTCCTCTACAGTTCACCATGGATGGACTTGCTGTCTCATTTTCTTCATCGTGGAGTCAGAAATACCAATGATCTGGAACTAAGGATGCCCAATGTATTTGGCCCCCAGCCCTACACAACCAGGCTCTTTTTTGCTGTTAGCTGGAGTAAGACACCTACATCTTCCAGAGTTGTTAGTGCTTCCTTTTTCAATGTATGCAGCCTCTTACTTCTTCAGAACATTTCTTCAGTATCCCCCCTGCCCTCGTTCTAAGGGCTAGGATGTATTCAGGGATAATAATGCTGATAATGGTGGTGGTGATGCCACTGCCGCCTCTGAGGATGATGATGAAGCAAAGGTGATGGCGATGGTGATGATCACAGTTCAGCACCCTGGATGGGGTCTGATTAGTGCCAGACCAACACCTCCCTTGTTCCAGACAGTCAGCTTCTGTGTATACATCCTGTGCTCACATTCGGGGGAACTGATTTCCTGCCCCTATTAGTTTCACGACTGGGCCAGCCTTGAGCATGCACAACTGCAGACATGTGCCATCGCCCACTGCCATGTCCCAGACCCTTTTATGCCTCAGTACGTGGGACGGCCTACATCACAGTTGGGTGACATTGGGATACTCAGTCTCATACTTCAGGGTCTTGTCACCTGCTGTTTTGTCACCTGCTCTCCCTTGGCTGCTGGCGTCGAGGGGTGACTGCCTATGTTCACCCAGTCAGGACAGTCTCTCCCAATGTCATGGCTGCTAGAGCCCCTCAAAGGAAAGCAGAGGTGGAAGCACTTCCTCTGGCCCTGCCACCTGTCCGTCTCTGCTGCACCAAGGGCACGGGACTGCACTAAGTCTTCACTTAACATTGACAACTCCTTGGAAACTGTGACTTTAAGCAAAACCACCTAGAAAGAAACCAGTTTGAACATAGGCTGGTTGAATAACCAGGAGTGATGTTTCTGTGGCATATTTCTGGTCACAAAAACATCATCAAACTTCTAAATAAAGACCAAAACATTTCAATGTTAAACACTGAAATAAATGTGAGGCATACATACACTTAAGAAAGGGTAATAAAAACAAGTGAGGTGACGATCTACCCACTTATTCTTATTGCACTTCAGGGTCACAATTGGTTACAGCTCAGGGCACAAGGTGGGAACCAGTCCTGAACAGGGCGTCATCCCATCTTGGGGTGCCTCACACACACCCACACTCACATTGGGACCATGTAGACACGTCAGCTCACAGAATGTGCACGTCTTTGGGATGGGAGAGGAACCTGGAATACAGAGAGAAAACCCATGCAGATGTGGGAGAACGTGAAGATGCCACATGGACTATGGCCCTGCCCAGGACTATGGCTATGGCCCCACCCAGGAATCTTTTTTTATCCTCATTAACGTCTTAACAAAATGACATTGACCACATTATTCAAGGACCTGCTGCTCAGTAACCATCTGGAGTTCCTTAATGAGGGGTCAACTACGTTCCAGAAAAGACAGGGTGGCAGAAATGAAGGTGGGGTACATTCGCTAGCCTGGTCACTCCCTTGTTCCAGGAAAGCCTTTGCAGATTCAGACTTTAGCTAAGTTGGTCTCCAGTTCTCCTCCCACTCCACAAAACCATGGATGATCCTTCTCCTCCTGATTCTCTCTCTCTTTTACATTTTCACATCTCTCAACACACAGGCATTTTCAGAGTAGTGCTTACGACTGGTGCTCAAGACACTCTGCTTCCCATAGGGCAAGGAAAAGGGGCTCCCCCATAGCTTGTGTCCTGTATCTTCCTGAGAGAGCACCGGGCTTTGGTCAAACCCTCTTCCTCTTTGAGGTCTCTCCCAGCTCAGCCATGGCCAGCATCCAAGGGACTTCAGGAGGGGCTCAGGTCCCAAGAGTGAGGGTGAAGTTGGGACCCCCAGTTTCCCTTCAGTCTCCCCATCCAAGAGATGCAAACCAAAGTTCTTACTAGGTCACCAATACGACAGCACATCCCGTCACAGCATCTGTCTTCTCTGGAGACTGCTCAGTTGACCCCATGTAGAGGAAGAACTATTTCTCCTATTAGTGTGGCTTTGCGGCTACTCCTTGGGAAACTATTACCACCTCAGACCCTACCATTACTGTGCTAAGAAACATTTCTGCCTTCTCTTCTCCTGCCTGAGGCTGGCTGAGTCTCCCCTTGATGGGGTGGGAGTGAACATCGGTTTATCCTGCCATGGGTTTTTCTTATTTTATCCTTCCATCTATCCCGTAAGATTCATTTTGGTGCATTTGAGGAATCCAGGGCTCAGAGAACTGAAGTAACTTTTTCAAAGATCACATAGCCATGAAGCAGGGAGCAATATTTAAATCCAGAAATGCGAAGGCAGCATAAGGTGAGATACTACTGTCTGTCACAGCAGAGAACTCTCAGAATCTCAGTGGTTTAACAAAGAAAAGGGTGTCCAGTATGTCCCACTGGGAGGTTCTCCCACCATCTGGGGATTCTTGTGGCTCTGCCCTTGGCAGCATTTGATTCCCAATGTCACCCTGGGGTCCTTTCCAGTTCAGCCAGCAGGAAGTGTAGAGAACATGAGGGTCACTGGGAGGAGTTTTGGAGGTAGTTTTATGCACTCCCGCCAGCCCCAAGGTCAGATCCATTCTCTTCCATGTACTCCAGATAGCTTCTACTGATCAACTGAGGTTGACGGTCAAGATGAAGCTTTTCTGCCACTTTGATTTGAGTGGCTCAAGCGATACATGCTTCTACACGACTTTTGAGGATGGGGGTGGAGGGCACCATAACTGTGTCAGGAAAAATTATGAAATGGCAGGAAATAAATTGCTGCTTTGTTCACTTTTCTGGACAAACGCCACGTTTCCTAGTCTTTGAGTGATTTTCCAACTCTGAAAGTGATAGAAGATGAATGAGCATGCCCACAATTCTTGTCCATGAGAATGCAGATAAATTTTGTTTGGTGTGGCTAGACTATTTTTGCATCTGTTTGTAAATTCATTTCAGTTTTCTTGATTGTCTGTGTATGTGTGTTGCTCAAATTCTCCTTTGAATAGACTGTAACATCTTATGACTTGCCTCATTATTTAATGAGTTAAATACATCTTTGACACATATTCATTTTATAACTATATATGAGTCATGAGTTAACCTTTTGTGTACTTAAAAAAAAAGTTCTTTAACAACCAAAAATCCCCAGCGGGAGGAGGAAACCCTGTTATACATGATACTCCCCTGCTTCTCTAGAGTCTTACACCCATTCTGGAAGAGAGGCAGGGGGGGATGGCTCATTTCATTTTGCAGCTAAAATCACTGAGACCCAGAGTGGGGAACATCAGATACCAGAAATCACACAGAAATGGTGGGCTGAGAATCCAAATCCTGGTGTGTTTGATCGTAAAACTTGTATTCTTACCTGCTTTGCCTTGATTTCCATCCATCTCATCTCTGAGGCCAATGGGATATTAACAGGGATGATATTAACACCTTTTCCATTTGGAAAATGATGAAACTTAGGCTGGGAGAAGTTAAGTGACTCAGAGATAAATCTGAGCCCGGAATCTGACCCCTGCATCCTGATTTCCTGGGACATCTTTTATGTAATCAGAGGATCATTTTCTAGCTAGGATGTTCTTTGAATATCTGTTCTAGCTTTCATTTTGCTTTGTTACATATTTTTAAAAAGGCAGGGAAGATTGCTGGGCAGCTTGGGTTCCTAAAATGCTCTCTGAAGCTTTACTCACAGACATTCAAAGGAGGTGAAAACCTGGGCCAAAGCAGGCAGCATATACCTTGTTCAGTTCAGGCCCAGGCCCTGAAAAGAGTTGGGGGCTGCTTCTCTGGAGTCACAAGAAGGTCATAGCTGTAGAGGCGTCTGTTCACAGGGGCCTGCCCAAGACTCACTGAGGCAAAGCAGGAGCAGGAAGGGCGGTGCTGGGAACCATGGAGAACTCATGGGCTTTGGGGTCAGGGAAGCCTGGGTTCGAATCTTGCCTCTGCCACTTATTAAATATATGACTTGGAGCATGTCACTACATCCTCTGGGCCTCAGTTTCTTCATCTGTAAGAGGGAGATAATAACCCTAACTTCACAGGGGACCACAGTGTAGCCTGCCTCCCACTCAGCCAAGTTCCGCACCTGTGGGCTTTTTCTGCCCAGAGCAGGTGTGTTTGCCAAGTCACACTCATAAATACAGGCTTGCAGTCTCCTGGGTGGTCATGAATGACAGGCATGGAGGGTGTGGGGGTCTCAGAACCATCTCACCTCTACACCACTTTCCTCTCTCTGGCAATAAACCTCCCTCGCTTCTGCAAGATGGCTGCAAATTGTCACAGTTAGCAAGTCATGGGACACTGGCATCTGCTCACAGAGTCATCAGGCTCAGACAGAGAGCAGCAGAGCCAGGCCTAAAACCCAAGAGTTCTGCTCCCAAGATGAGGCTCCTGACCCTGGACTGGGGCCCCCTCCCTCACAAGGCTGCTCAGGTTGTAGTCCAAGCATCTTATTTATTTCTATGTCCCAAAGAAAATCCACCCCTAGAAAAGTCCAGGACCCACCCCTCTATTCAAGCTGGCTATTCCGAGCAGTTGCGTCACCCCCAGACCCTTGTTTGCGACTCCTGCAGGCCTGGGTCCTGCGGGAATCCTCTGTAAACTTCACCTCTCGTCAATGGTCTCCGTTCAGGAAAATTGGCTCCTTTGACACCGTTTTAGACAAACCATAATGTGTGTGGAGCTGAAAGAGGTTCTATTTACAAGTCTGCAGGAAATAGCCCTGGGCAGAGGATGGTAATTGTAGGGTGAAGGTTCACTGGGGCTCAGAGGGGTGAGAGGACCGCCCCAGGCAGCAGCAGTCCAGGGAGGAGGCCCAGCAAACCCCTGCCCTGGGGCTGGGTGCAGGTGCCATGGTCTCCATGGGGGTGAGTACCGTGAAGTCCAGGGTGTTGAGCGAGGGTGTTGTAGTGGGCAGGAGATGCCGCAGGGTCTGTCCCAGCCCCGGTACCTGCAGGGCCAGAACAGGTGGGGAGGTCTTGCCCTACAGTACTCTGGCCCCTCAGCAAATTTTGCACTTCATGCCATCTCCCCAGATGCTCTTCCCAGGGGTGTGAATGGGTCACACTCTCTCTTCCTTAAGATCTGGTTTAAATATGGCCTTTCTGATCACTATTCCTAACTGCACCCCCCCTCCCCCCAATTCCCCTGCCCCTGCCTTATTCTTCTTCATGGCACCCATCATCTTTAAACAACTGATGAATGTATTGATGAACTGTCTGCCTCTTTCTTCTACAATGCACGTCCCACCAGGGCTTGGGGCTTTGGTTTACTCGTCATTGTATTCTTGGTGTCTAGAACAATGCCTCTATATAAATGATACCTGCTCGAAAGATATTTAAGAAATGAATGAACCAAAGAACAAATGCATGAGTGAATGAATGAGTGACTAAACCTCAATATCAAGGGCCTGTTAGGTTCTCCCCTTGATGTATGTCATCTCCCAGGCTACAGGGGTGCTCACTCTTAGAGTAGACCTTGACAGATCCTGTTCAATTTAGAGCTCCCCCTTGTAGAAGCCATGGGGAGTCACCCAGATAGTGGTTTACAAGGTGGTCAGAGCCAAAGATCTGGGCGATGTGTTAGAGATAGCCCAAGATCAAGGAGCGACTGAGCCAAGGGTCAGAACAGTCCCACCCCACCTCCTCATCCCCCTGCTCCTGGTACCCTAGGCAAAGCCCTGGCATGAATTCTTACTTTGTAGGTAAGAAAACAGAACAGGCTGGGCTCGGTGGCTTAGCCTGTAATCCCAGTACTTTGGGAGGCCAAGGCTAGTGAATTGTCAGAGCCCACGGGTTCGAGACCCGCCCAGGCAACTTGGCGAGACCTCGTCTCTACAATACATCAAAAAGTAGCTGGGCATGGTAGTGTGCGCCTGTAGTTCCAGCTACTTGGAAGGCTGAGGTGGAAGGATTGCCGGAGCCCAGCAGGTCGAGGCTGCAGTGGCCGGGAGCATGCCACTGCACTCCAGTCTGGGGGACAGTGAGACTCCAATTCAAAAAAAAAAGAAAACTGAGAGAAGAGATCTCACAGAGACTGAGGTCCTTGCTTCAGAGTCCTAGAGGAGATAGCCTTGGCTGTGGGATTTAGATGTGTGGAGAAGGGCAGTTGGGGTCCCCTGGCAACGAGGGAAGGGCTGAGGGGGTGGTGCTGGCGAGGTAACATCATCACGCCAATTCCTCCCAAGCCATATCCTCAGCAAGACATCACTCTGACTTGGCTGGCCTTCGTTCCACCATTAGCTGCGTGATCTTGGCAGGTCACTTAACCCCCTAGGATACCCTGACTAATGGTGGCTGTGACTCAAACTAGCCAGAACAAACGGGCTCCTGGGTAGGTTTAAACCCTCAGCAGCCTCTTCCCAGGAGAGACTGAGAATCAGGCCTTCTTCACCCATGAAGGAGGCCAGGCCCGTGAGAGGGTAGAGGCCAGTTACCTCAGTCTGGCCTCAGTATTTTTAGCATCTTCCCTCCTTCCCTCCCTCCCACAAGCCACTAGCCCACTCCTTGTCCAAATAACAGTCACCAAAATAGCCCTGGCAGTTGACTGAGGGGTACTGGGAGGGTCTCCTCCCTCCTGACCGTCAGTCAGGCGTGAGCAGAGGCCCTGGGGCTGGGTGAGACCCAAGCGGAGGCTGTTAATTGTACCTTTGGCTTGAACAGAAAAAAGGTCTCCTTGGGGCTGATTGCAGCACTGGTTCTGAGGAGCCAGAACGCTGCACTTGTGAGGGACGCCTCAGGGACCAGACTCCCCCGGAATGCTGCAACTGAGTGGACGGAGTGACCAGAGGGAATGTCCCAGGGGTCCTATGGATCAGTAGCCTGAGGGTCAGAGAGGAGCATGTGCTCGCTGTCCCTTCCTCAGAACCCACTTTGGCTAAAACAGTGCCCAGTCACTGGTTTTTACCTGATTTTATTTTTTTGCATGGCACTGGTCACTACTGGACATGGCTACGATCTATCCGTTTGCGTGTTTATTTCTTGTCTCCCCCGCTGTTTGTCCCCCTCCTTGTCCTAAGCACCTAGACTAATTCCTGGAGCGCAGTAAATGAAACATTAGAAAGTAATTCAGTGAAGAAGAAAACCCCTGGGTATGGCAGATCTGGCCTGTTTTTCACTTCTGCCATGTGGCGGACAGCCAGAAGTAGGGAGAGAAGCAATAACCAGGGCCCCAGCTGTGCCAGACTGCCCAAGCCAGTCACCAAACCCCAGCAAGCATACTCCTTCCTGTGTGCCCAACTATCCACGGATTCAGGGACTAGCCTCTAGTCTCACAACAGCTTGGCCAGCAGAGATGTCCCTGCTTCATAGCCATGAACTAAGCACTTTCTAACTGCTTTCTTTACATAACTTACAGGCAATTCCGGTAGTCACCCTAAGATGTGAGTCCCTGAAGATCAGAGATGGGGGTCTGAATTCAGGCAGCCTGGCCCCGGAGGCCCTGACTTCTGCTTGTACAGTCTGTTGTCTAATGAGACCCTGAAGTTCGGATAGGTCATGACCTTGCCTTAGACAGACTGGACATGCCCTGCCCCGCCTCTGGCAGCGTCACCAGCAGCAGTGTCGGCACTAACTCTGTGACAGCTGCTTCATGAGTGCTTTGTGCGTGCCACCTCATCTGCTATTTGGGGTTGTGTAAGGATCATGCCACCCACCCCCATTTTTCAGAGGTCGTGACAGAGGCCCAGAGAGGGCAAGTCACTTGCCGAAGTTCTCTTTGGGCAGAACTTCTGATTTCCTTGCTCTCACAGTGAGCCCTCCTGGCCTCCTTCTCTTCTGGCCTGCCTGTCCCCAGCTGTGACACAGGCCCAGCCTGATGGCGTTTGCAGCTGCTGGAGCCCCAGCCCTGGAGGCTATGCTGACAGGCTGCAGGCAGGAGCCCCCCACCCCCACCTCCGCCCTACCGCTGGGTGGCCATTAAATGCCTTCTTGACTTTTTATGAGCTTTGTCACCCGCCACGTGCCAAGTTGCCTTTATAGCAGCGCCATTAAGGCGAATCATGAGATTAACAAATAAATGTGTAAAGGGTTAGGCTGCTGAAAGTTCCTCTTGGAGCCCTTGGCTGCAGACACAGGACACTGTGGCCATGAAAACTGCCATCTCGGCACACGGCCTTTGCACCCACCTTGGCCTGGTGGGTTCCCCTAGGGGTCAGGAGACCTGGGTTCTAGGACCTCCTTGGACTTTGAGCCTCAGCTGCCTGAACTGGTCAGCCAGCGGGAACAAGCATCTGTTCTTCTGGGATCTTTAGCAGGGGTCTGGCCAGGAAAATTGACTCACACAGCCTCATGAGGTTTTGAGTCTGTGTCTGCAGGGGGCCACCTCAGCAGGGGACTCTATTTTCACTCTGGGGTTTCAGCTCTAACTGGGATCCACACAGTCCCCTCAGGGTTCCCACTCACTCCACCCCCACTCACCATCCACAGAACAGGCTTCTTCAAGGAGCTTTATACACTGATGGTCTACCCAAGGTTTTGCTTGAAGAAAGTCTCATTAAATAAAAACTCAAGTTCTTTTTTAAAAACTGCTTTAATTTTTTTAAATATTAATTTGATTTAATTTTTTTGACTTTGATTTCACTCTGCCACCCAAGCTGGAGTGCAGTGGTACATTCACAGCCCACCACAACCTCAACCTCTTGGGCTTGGGCGATTCTCCCACCTCAGCCTCCCAAGTAGCTGGGACTACAGATGCACACCACCATGCCTGGCTAATTTTTTTGTGGAGATGAGGCCTTGCTATGTTGCTCAGGTTTTGAACTCCTGAGCGCAAGGGATCCTCCTACCCCAGCCTCCTAAAAAAGTGCTGGGATTATAGGGGTAAGACACAATGCCCGGTCTTAATGTTTTTGTTCTTCAATAGAGCAGCAGAGCAACATAATACTAGAGCAGGGATCACCAAACCTTCATTGTAAAAGGTCAGATAGTAAACATTTTAGACTTTGCATGCTAGACGGTCTGGCAAATCCTCAACTCCATCACTGTAGCCAGAAAGCAGCCGTGGGCAGTAAATGAGACAATATATGAGAGGCTGTGCCCCAATAAAACTTTTTTATGGACACTAAAATTTCATGTAATTTTCACGTGCCATGAAGTATTATTCTTCTCTTAATTTTTTTTTCAACCATTCAAAAATATAAAAATTCTTAGCCCACTGGAGTTAAAAAAACGCAGCAAGAAGGACTGACTCATGGTCCTTCGTTTTTTGATTTCTGTAGTCATTAGGAAACCTGAATTGAATTCCAGTCCTGCTTGATTGTCAACTTGTGAGGGACCTTGAACAAGTGAACTGCTTTAGCCTCTTTGGGGCTCAGTTTCCCCGTCTAGAAACAAAAGGTCTAGGTTGAATAATCTCTGAAGTCTCCTTCCTCTTTAATACCTAATGGTGGACATTTCAGAATTTTGCCAAATGGATGGAAGGAGATATGTTGGCCAGGAATGAGGGAGGAAGCCCCCCCCCCCACAAGCCTTCAAATCCCTCACCTGGGGAGAGAGACAGGTGCCTTCTTGACTATGCCAACAGGAAGGTGAGTGGGTCTTGGGGTCTTCCACAGGCCTGATGACCCATGGACAAATAGTTGAGACCTTAGAAGCAGGCCCCCACCCCTTTCCAGCTGGGCTGAGGCCCCTCACCACTCAAGCCCTCCTGCCCCCTGCTGCCTTGCTTAACAAAGACAAAGACAGCAGTTCACACTGTAATGTTGAAAATTGCTTGTTTCGGAACATCCCAGTAAACAAGCCCGTCTTTGTTTTAATCCCAGCCTAGTTTACTGTAGTTAATTATAGGAATTTGTGGCTATTTATGTGAACTCAGGACAGGCGAAAACATTCATTTGTCGGCCGTGTAAGTGCCGGGTGGGAACGGGCCCCAGTGTCGAGAGGACCTAGGTAGCATTTGTCCCGGGGGCTGTGCAAGGTAGTGTGGGCCCAGGTGTGTAATTATTCCCTCTGCTCCCAAAGAGAGAGAAGGCCTAGAAAGTGATACCTAATGACTGTTTTCAGCCCAGGATGGGTAGCGGGAAAGGCCCCGTGTTTAAGGCAGTTGCACCTGCCAGGTGAGCTGGGTTATTTCTGGGCCGTCCGCCGCCGCCTGGCCCAGGTTCCTGTCCCCAGCAGGTCTGGGGAGAAGGGGGCAGAGCCAAGGGTTCCCAGGGGCTGGAGGAAAGGGGAGGGGGACCTGGCGACTGGCAGGCTTGGGGACCGCCCTTCCTCTCTCTCCTCCAGCCCCAGAGGAGCCACGGTTAGCAAGGAATGTTAACAAAGAGGAGACAGCGCTGGCTAAACAGAGGCCCCACGACAATTCCCATCCCAAACAAAGCTCCCTGGGCCCCCATCCGCACGAGAAAACAAGCCAGGCCTTTGTGCACACTCAATAATTATCGCTTGCAATTACCCTAGTCAGGGCAGCGGGGCTGGGCTGGGGCAGGCACCGAGGGGGGTGAGGCGGAGAGCTCGGGGTTCCTGAGGGCCACAGTACCTGCTGCTGGGGCCAGTTCTCCAGGACGTTGCCTGCCGCGGGCCACTGGTCAGGGGGACCCTGAGAGGCCTGGGTGTTGTGCTCTGGACTCTCCAGCAACCCGGCCTCGATTTCCACTCTGGGCCTGGCTATTGGCAGCCCCAGGAAGCTTGGCCCACGTCTTAGCCCAGATGACTCTGGCCCCACCCACCGTGAGCCCACACCGTTGTCTGTGGGCCTACTCTCTGTGATGAGCTCTCTTCCCCTTCACTGCCCTGATGGCCATCTCTGGGCCCTCACGCATCCTTCTTTCTGTGTCCTGGCCTCCAGCCCTCTGCTCACTTCTTTTCCTCTTCTCTCACCTCCTCCTATGCCTTCCAGAGTTGCTTCTAAGAAACCAGAGAAGTCTCCCAACCCTGTCCAGCCTATGCCTTCCTATTCTCCTTGCTTTCTAGTCCTTTATTTCTCCTCCCCAGCACGTGTCATCCAAGCCCATATCCTGATCCTACCTCCTCCAGGACGCCTCCCGGGACTACTCCCCTAGATGCTCATGTCTCCTTACCTGACCTTTCGCAAGTTAGTGATTCACTGTCTTGTAAGTGAGAACATGCACATGTAGGTATATGTGATGAGTGTGGTTCTTCCAACTCAGCTGTGAGCTTAATGATAACAATAACCTTAGTGATCTCACTCACACCCAATACTTACTGAGTGCTTACTGTGTACCAGGCATTTATCATTGAAATAATGCAATAATTTTAAGAGGTAGGTACCATGATTATCCCCGCTTTACACTTGAGGAACTATTTCACAGAGAAATTAAGTAACTCGTCTGAGGTCACAGAGCAGTGAGTGGGAGCACTGGAGCCAGTGTGAGTGAGGCTGGCATGAAACAGCTAGTGAGAGTTGATTGATAAACCGTTCCTGTCTTTCCCCAGCTCTGCCTTCGATCACGTTGTGCCTTGAAATCAGTCCCACTGGTGGCATTTACACCTTGGGAATCAGCAAATGCATCCTCCTCTCTCCAGAAAGCCAGTGGCAAAGTACTCACCAGCACACCGGGTGACTAGGCTCACGCTTGCAATCTGGGTTCCCTACATAGTGTCTTAGGGAGCTGGGCATCTTCCCTGCTCCCTCCACCACCACGGGCATGGCCTCGTGTGTGGGAGGGGAACTTGTTTCTAGGTCTGCTCCAAAGAGCAGGCCTTTATTTCTGGGTTAATAGATTGGAGAGAGGGAGTTTAGCTGGAGGGCCTTAACCCTGGTGGGGATGGCGCGCCGCCCTCTCCATTGGCCCACGTTCCCTTTGGTGCAAGGAGGCCCCTGTTATTCCTTTGGGAGCCCAGAGTCTGGGGCAGCTGCAGCCCCATGAGGATAAGCATCTCCCTGGCCCGACCCGGGCCAAGGCCCCTTCACCTCTGCCTAGATGCCAGGCAGAGCCAAGAACTGCAGACAGAGACCAATTAGAGACTAACTTCATCTTTGTGTCAAAAAAGACAAGACGAGAAAAGCTGTGGATAATGTTAGAAAGAGTCAAAGTTAGCCCTTTTCCGCGAGCCCCAGCAGGGCTGGGCCCGGAACGCCTGTCTCGTGAAGTTATTTCGGTTTCTCCGGCTGGTGGCTGGGAGCAATTTGCTGGGCACCCATCAGCCAGAAAGGCCAAGAGGCTCCTACTGTCGGGAGCTGCCTTTTTACACCAGGGTAATGATGGTTTCTGGGCAAGAGAGATCAATAGGGGATAAAAATATGCTTCCGTTCCATCTGGACACCGGCTCTGGGTCTCTCGCTGACTCAGAGGCAGGCTGGAAAGAGCTGGAATGGAAACCACTCGGCACAGTGATTCGGGCCAAGCACTGCATAGGAGAGGCTGCCTCCTGAACCTCCTAGGGGCCCCAGAGCCCCCAGACCCAAATGGGGAGCCCACGGAGGAGACCAATGCAGGGGTGGCCTTATGGTCTCTGGATTCTCACCTGGTTTCCTTGGAGACGACCCCTCTTAGCTGTCCACAGAACAAGAGGAGTGAAGGGTTGGCCAGAGTGAGCCGGACAGTCCTCCCTGGCACCTGGTCCTGGGCACCATGGACACAAGGGGTGATAAGACATAGATTCTTCTGCCCTTGAAGAGTTCAAGGTCTGGGTGAGGAGACAGCCAGGGGAACAGACAAATGCCTTATAGAGAGATGACTCTGCATGAGCCTACAGAGACACAGGGCAGGGTCCCAACTCAACAAAATAAACAATCAATCCGGATACTACATCCCTCTTAGGTAGGTACCAGGCACTTTCAATACATCATCTCGCTTAATCCTTAAAGCAATTGCTTTACTTATCCTGTTTTACATACATGGAAACTGAGGCACCAAGGTCCACTGTAACATGCCCAACCAAAGCCACCAGACAGAGGGCCGTGGAGTTAGCGCCAGCCCCTCTGCCTCCCAGAGCTGCAGTATTAACCTTTATGTCCCAGACCAAGGATTGACAAACTTTTTTTTATAAAGGGCCAGATGGTAAATATTTTAAGCTCTGCAGGCCAGATGGTCTCTGTTGCAACAACTCAACTCTGTTGTGTTAAAATGAAGGGAGACACAGACAATACATTAATGAATAGACGTGGCTCTGTGCCAATAAAACTTTATTTACAAAAGCAGGTGGTGGGCTGGATTGGCCCACTAGCTATAGCTTAGTGGTGTCCGAAGATGTATTTTATTATAAAACCATCGTGAGGGAATCCCAGTTTTGGAGCTTGAAAGACTCGCTGGTATCTGTGCTTGATTCCAAAGCAGTTTTGTCTAATAGGGACATAAATGTAAGCTATGTGCATAATTTAATATTTTCTAGTAATTGCATTAGAGAAGAAAAAAGAAACAGGTAAATTAATTTTAATAATATATCTGATTTAATTCAATACATTAGAATTATTATGATTTCAACAGGTAATCAATGTAATAAATTATTAGTAAGGTTTTTCACATTCTTCTTTTTCATACCAAATCTTTAAAATGCAATGTGCATTTTTCAATTAAAGCATATCCCAATTCAGACTGGCTTTATTTCAAGTACTTAATAGCCACACGTGGCTGGTGGCTACCTCACTGGACAGTGCATTACTAAAATAAAAATAAGGTCTTTAACTGGAATAAGATGAAATCCCTGGCATTAAGATGAAAATGTAAGAACAGAAGATGGGAGGGAGTAGTTCCTGGCTGAGTCAGTATATTGGTCAGGGTCTCCAGAGAAATAGAATCAATAGGATATATATGCAGATGGAAAAAGCTTTATTACAAAAATTGGTCCGTGCAATTAGGGAGTATGAAAGCCCAAAGCTGGAAGCACAGGACAGCCAGGGTGGAACTCCAGTCTGAGTCCCTAGGTCTGAGAAGCAGGAGAGCCTATGTTTCTGCTCAAGTCCGAAGGTGGGAAGACACCCCAGTGTCCTAGCTCAAAGGCAGTCAGGCAGGAGAAGTTCCCCTTACTTACAAGAGGGTCAACGTTTTTTGCTCTATTCAGGCCTTCAACTGATTGGATGAGGCCCTCCCACATTAGGAAGGGCAACCTGCTTGACTCAGTGCATAAATTCAAATGTTCAACTCATCCAAAAACACCATCCCAGACACACCAGGAATAATACTTGGCCAGATATTTGGGTACCCCACAGCCCAGTTAAGTTGACATATAAAATTAGCCATCACAGTCATGGAAGGCTCTCTAGAGGAAGAGTTGTTGGAATTGAAACTTGGAAGCAGAGAAGTTCACCACCCAAAGAGGTAGGGATTGTAGTTTTATGCAGAGGGAACAGCATGTGAGGAAGGCCCAAAGCTGCTGGCTTGTGAGGGCGTTCAGGCCCTGCAAGCAAATCAGGTGACTGGTGTCTAGATGGTAAGGTTGAGGCAGACAGGCCATGGGTCTGGAGAAGGTGAGCTGGGAGGGGTTCTAGAAGTGGAGGCTGTGGCTCCATAAGTCTTGGGAAGAAGCTTGGACTTGATTCTGAAGGCAAAGTGAAATCATGATGGATAGTAACCTTTTGCTAATCTCCATCAGCCATCCCTAAGCTTCTCCCAATACAGGCACGATCAAAGTCAAAACTGCATCCACAGCATCAATACAAGTCCTCTAACCCTTGTTACTCCAGGATGTGGTTCCCAGACCATCAGTTCTATCAGCCCTACTTCCCCTAGGAGCTTCTTGGAAAGGCAGAAAACTTGGGCCCCATCCTAGACCTACTGAATCAGAATCTGTTTTTTTTTGTTTTTTGGTTTTTTTAAGAGGAGGGCTCTTACTCTGTTACCCAGGCTGGAGTGCAGTGATGTGATCATAGCTCACTGCAGCCTCGACCTCCTGAGTTCAAGCAATCCTCCCACTTCAGCCTCCCAAGTAGCTTGGACTACAAGGACACGCCATCATACCCGATTAGTTTTTTAAAAGTTTTTGTAGAGACAGGGGCCTTGCCATGTTGCCCAGGCTGGCCTTGAACTTCTGGCCTCAAGAGCTCCTCTCACCTTAGCCTCCCAAAGTGCTGGGATTATAAACATTGTGTCCAGTCAGAATCTGCCTTTTAACAAGATTCCCAGCGCATGCACTTCACAGTTTGTAAACCAACCTACATGGCGTTGGTTTAGGTAGGAGCCAAGGACTCTGAGCGGGCTACTCTTTACCATCTTCTTTTTTTTTTTTTTTTTTTGAGTTGGAGTCTCACTCTGTTGCCCAGACTGGAGTGCAGTGGTCTTTACCATCTTCTAAATCCCACCTCCTGCTAGCAACACTGCTGTTCCCTGCACCATCCCCTGCTTCCACGGCCTTTCCGCCCAGAGTACTCAGAAAGTCCTTCCTGTGGCTGCCACGAATGAGGCAAATGAAACGGACACCACAGACCCCGTTTCTTCTTTCTCTGATAATTCTAAATATTCCCTGTTTGGATCTCTGGGAGCTGTTTTAAATCAGTGCTTTTCTCTCCCAGGGCAAAAATGATAACAGTTCGTGCTGCTCTGGCTGGTGGGTTTTGCAGTGAGCGTTGAACACCTGGAGACTGGGAGACCACTGGCGGGCCTCACCGACTCACCCTCCATGGGCCCAGCCTGCTATGGACAAGGGTACGAGCGAGGGAGGAGGCATCAGAAGAAGAAGGAACAGAACAAGCGGGGACAAGTATTTGACTGGTTTCGGTCCTTGGCAAGTTCCGCAGCTGCCTGACCACATTTGTCATCCTGTTCATTTGCTTCTTATCCAAGGTGGGCCATTGATGCCTCAGCTTGCTTGTGGGCAGAGGGGAGAGTCAGCTTCTGTTGTAGAATGCAGGGGCGTCCTCCCGGTGCTGCTGCAAGTCTAAGCAACTTTCCAGCACAGCACCCACTAGAGAGGCCCAGGGTTTACAGGCTAAGTCTTTCTCTTTTGGTTCCCACTGTTATTGCTCTGCAGTCTAGTCTGCTCTTAGAAAGATGCTTAGAGGATGAACAAAGAGTGATCGCAGCAGTGGGCCTTCTGATTCCTGAGGCATTTCTGGGAGTTGTCTAAGGAGGACTCCCAAAGAGTCTTGTGGAATGTGATCATCATTGTTAATTGACTGGCATTTTATTTCATTGACACCAAAAATATTTGAAATAATCATTTTCCAATTTAAGAGATTTTCTCCCCTGAAATAATATTCTGGGTATAAAGGAAGAAATGGTGATTGTGATATTCTTCAGACAGATCTCCGGCCCAGATCAAGAGGTGTAAGTTTTAGCTGTACAAAAAGAACAAGTCATAGAATAGTACTAGTCGTAGCAATAATAATAGCGCACATTGCTGGATCACATACCATGGGGCACCGTGCTAAGCTCTTTACTGAGTCAACCCACGGAACCCTTACAACAGCCTATCGGTTGTGTGTTATCATACCCATTTTACAGATGAGAAAACTGAGGCCCAGAAAGGTTAAGGGGTTTGATCCAAAGCCACGTAGCCCAACAGGGGCAAATCCGGGATTTAAAAGCAGTCTGATTCGAGAGCCCCTCTTCTTTATCCCCTTGTGATCCTGCCTCTCAGTGGTTTGTGCAGCCTTATTTGATCCTCACAACCACCCCTGAAGAAGCAATGATTATGACCCGCAGTGTACAGATTGAGTCACTGAAATTCCAAGAGGGTGTCTGAGCTTGGGAAGAGCAGGATTAAGTCATTAACCTAGATCTTCTGGCTTCACTTTCTCCGCTCTTTTCATTTTCTAAGGGGCGGTGAGTTCAGGGCCAGGTGGGACACATAAACGCATGGGCTGTGGAGGAGCTTGGGGGGCCGCACCCCCTTGGGGGATGCAGCCCCCATAATGCTCCAGGCACTTGAAAGGGCCTAGGGGCTGACGGCATTTTCTAAGAAAAACAGAGTTCAGACTTTTGTGCGAAATTTCTCCATTTGGAAATGTTGCAACAAGTTGACGGTTTTTGAAAAGAAACATTGCACGTTTCCAACAAATCAGTTTGTGGCCTGTCGGTGGCCAACTGGTAGCCCTTGTGTGCCCAGTGCTCTCACCAGCCTGAGATGGCTTCTAAGGCTGAGAATTGCCTTCTCCCTCTTCTCTGACCAAAGCTGGATCCTCAGAATTGAGGATGGAGTGGACATTTCCACATGCAATTAGGCACCCTGCATTGAAGTTACTTCTCCAAAGGCATTGCCAACCCTTTGCCATCATGGCCCACATCTCCTTCTGCCATTCTAACCCAGCTCACGTTGGTTATTCCAACCTCTGTCTCCTGACACCCAGGTCAGGTTGTAAAGTATTAAGTCATATTCAACCAGGTGGCAAATAGCTGTTCTCGGGCCCCCAAATGCCCTCCCATACTGAGACTTCAGGCTGTCCTTGGGATCCCCGAATTTCTCACAATCCAGCAAGTAAAGGAGAAAGCCTGACCCTGCATGGGCCACCCAGAACATGCTCCAGGAAGCCTGCTGGGGCCTGTGTGAATATCACCCCTGATTCTATTACTCAAGGACCATTGTCCCTTGATTGGGTCCTTTCTAAGATTTTTAAGATCATGGCCAGGCACCTTGGCTTGTGCCTGGAATACAAGCATTTTGAGAGGCCGAGGCAGGAGCAACTCAGTGAGACCTTGTCTCTACAAAAAATCAAAAAATTAGCCAACTGTGGTGGTGTGTGCCTGTAATCCCAGTCTCTGGAAGGCTGAGAAAGGAGGATCACTTGAGCCTAAGATGTCGAGGCTGTGGTGAGCCGTAATCATGTCACTGCACTCCAACCGGGGCCACAAAGTAAGAGGCCAACTCAAAAAAAAAAAAAAAATCAGCCTTTTTCTGGTCTCGCCTGACTCACTTCTGCCACCCCTCCAGCCTCTTGCCTCCTCTTTCCTCCAGATTGAGTAGGAGCCAGGGCTGGTGTCTGCCTGACTCAGCCTGTTTCCACCACCTCTCACCTGTCGGGAGGTAGGGGAGGAGGAGGCCATGGGATGTTCACCTTGCAGGGGCGAACATCCTCCAAGGCTTCCGTGCATTGGATGAGATCTTTCTCCAGGCAGAAAGCAGGGGACACTTAGGGCCAAGTACTCCTTTTCAGGGAAATGGCAGATGTGTGGGGACATGGGAACTGGTCCCCCCAGATCCACAGAGTGTGGGAGTGGGATGGGAGCAACTCCTCGCCAGAAGAAATCATTCCTCCATGTGACCAGGGAGGGACTCAGACACTTCAACTCTGTCTTAGAAGCCGGGGTCGTTCCTTTCTATTTCCCTTTCTTTTGTGTGTCTGAAATACTTTGTCCTCATTTGGACAAATTGGAAAAAATGATGTAGATGGGAAAATCTCTCCTGGCACCTTCATCCCCTTGGGGAGAGACTCTGACGCTCACACTCCAGGGAACAGGGTTCAGGAAAATCGGTTTTGAAGTCACTTGTGGCCTGGCCTGACACAGACCCAGGGGTCTGGGAGAGGGAAGACAGTTGTGGCAGGTGGCTGCAATTTCTCTTCTCATGGGGCGCACCCCTAGGACCACAGACCTGATGCCATTTGCTTATTCATCGGGCCTATTATGTGCTGTCCATTTCCTCCTGATGGAATGCAGAGTTCACGGGCATAGGGGTGCCAGTCAGGTTTGTCGCACTTGCAAATATTTAAACAAATGAATGACTAAATAGACCCTGAGAGCTGTAAGAGTTTATCCTACCAACTCTATCTTGGTGCAGAAGTGGAAACTGAGGCCCAGGAGGGAAAGGGATTTATCTGAGGAGTCTCACAGCTGGTTAGACCTGTCCCTGGTAGAACATCAGTAAGGTTTCCATGACAGCCACTTGTGGACTTTTTCCTTTACCTTGTGTGCTCAGGTGTTTGTGGTAGCATGGACCATCCTTCTAGCATCTTCCAGGGCTCTATTTATTCTAGCTTTGTTCTCCTGGAGGACATAAGGAGGTGTTTAGAGGGGTTGGTGGCATTCTGTGCCTTGATCTGGAAGCTAGTTATTCAAGTCTGCGCTCTGTGAAAATTCTTGGAGCTGTATGTTTCTGATATGTTCCCATTTCTGTTTGTATATTATATTCCTCAATAGAAATATCCCCTATATAAAACTAATAGATGCACAATAGAGCCCATGGTATCACAGATGCTGTGGAAGGTGGTAGAAGTCATATTGACCATAGTATGAGTTAACCTTTATTGAGCTTTGCCATGTATCAGGCACTCTCCTAAGCTTGCTACACGAATCGACATTTAATAGAGACAGCTATAAAGTAGGCACTTTTAAAACGGCTTTAATTTTGCAGATCAGAAACAGAACTACTAGAAGTGACATGACATTTCCAAGGTCGTGAGTAAGGACATCCAGAGCCAGGGTCCAGACCAAGGCTGGATGGCCCCAAAGCCTGCTTGTTCTACTCATCCTGCAGTGATGCTATGGGGCTTTTTGCCTAAGAGCTAAAGAAAGTGAAACCATGGATATTTCAGAACTACTGTCAACAATCAGGGAAGTCCTCCTGGAAGAGGAGAGACTTCCGCTAGGTCCCGAGCTAGGTGATGTGCTGAAGAAAGGAAAGGTGGAACCAGCTCTTTGCACCCAGATTTGATACATTCATCACTTATCTTGTGAGTGGACACAGGGCCGGCCACTTTACTGCAGTCTCTATGAATTTTATGAGCACAGTGTTGTGAGGTGGGGAGTGTTTATTCCCATTTCATAGATGGGGAAATTGAGGGAGGCCCAAAGCACAGACATGCCTTCCCTGAGGTTACCTGACAGGTGAGTGGCACAGCTGGGATTCCAGCCTCTGCCTCCTGACACTGAGGCAAGTCCGCCCCACATCCTTCTCTGTGACGCTTTTCTGTTCTTCTGACCAATGCTGCTGGAATTTGTGCAACCTCAGATGAGTAGGCAATTCTTCAGGGCCTGGACTCTCTTCCCACTAGAGTGAGCCCATTGGGCCTGGAGGTCTGCGGAGGAGAAAGCCCTTCCTCTTCTGGGGGAGCAGATGGCCCCCAAGCCCCGCTCTGTCCATGTGGCTTCCACAAATCCTGTGGAGACCCACTGCCTCTCTCCACAGCCCTTGAGAAACGCAGACCGTGGCTCTCTAAGGAATCCCCTTCTGCCCATGGGCAGCAGGCCCTTTCTCTGCCCAAACAAACTCATGCCCCGAGGCTGGGAAGGAGCCCCTTCTCCCACAAAGCCCCTGCTACCTGCAGCTTGCCAGGACCACCCTCCCTCCCCCCGCCACCCCTGCCTTGACTTGCTCCCTTCAGGCTCCTGGGGAATAAAACCCCTTGACTGTGTTTCTGTAAACTGATCATCAATTTCCCCTTTATGAAAATTAATGCTGGGTAGGAAACGCCTTGAAAAATACATCAAGGAGTGGCAAATGGCTTTTTGAGAGCCATCCTGGGCACATGCGGGTTGAGGCCGACTTGATCTGATTCCCTCTCCAGACCTGGGCCTGGGAGCTGGCTAGCAGAAGCTGGGCCCCAAGAGGCTGTCTTCTGCTCTGAGCAATCGCATCCCTGTGGCCCCCTGGGAAAGCCATGTTCGGGGGGCTCCTGCCTGTCTCCCCTCATACACCCTTTCGCCTTCTACACCGCTCTCCTCAAGATATTTCCACTTAATTTTGTTTAGAAATTTGAAAAGCAAGTGGGAATGTGGCATGATTATAGACTTTATTTAAAGGTTTGATTTAGGTTTCTCTCTGTTCTTATATCAAAGATAAAGTGGAAGTGGTGGTATCATGTTCAGGTAATGAGATTTTATATTAAAAAGAATAAATTAAGCTCATAAAGCCGTAGGTGGAAGGGCCAGGCAGGGCTGACGCACTCACAGAGGGAACCTATACATTTATGTAACAAGCACCCTGATTAAGAGTCCAGGTTTGGGCTGGACTTTTAAGTCAAGGGCGGCCTGTTTCCCGTCTTGTTTTGGAGGTTGTTCCCATAAGGCCCTTGGGGATGGGATTTCAGGGTCCCAGGAGCCAGAAACAGCGGTGCAGTCCCTCCCTTTACCATGTATTAGCTGTGTGACTGTGGACAGGTGGCTTAACCTCTCTGATCTACCTTTTCTCGTCTCTAAAATGGAGTATCCACCCAGACCTGTTGTAGCCACTGTATGAGACGGTGTGTCTGAAAGGATGTTAAGCATGATAACTTTTGGAGTAGTTTATTTTTTTTTTTAGGTCTGGAAAATGGGGAGGGGATGGTTGCCATCCAATCTAACAGAGATATAATTCATGAGTGAAAGAAGAGCAAAGGTCTTAGTCCAAAAAGCCCTGTCCCAATGACACCTGTATTTGCATAGTAATAGCAGTCGATTCCAGCCAGGCCCTGGGAAGAATCTCCCTGTGTTCAGCAAGGAGGCCGAATCCTGAGTCAGACGCTCAGCATGGATGAAGGCTGGGAAAACAGTCAGAAATTCCAACCTTCCTCCTGCCCCCTCCTCAGTCTACCCCCCTTCCTTCCTTGTGAGCAATAAAACAAAACACAAAGAACAGGAATCAAATAAAGACTCTGAAACCGAGCCGTCTGTGGTCATTTTAAAACAGATCCTTTTTGAAAAGCCGGGTGACATTTTCCTTTAACGCCTGATTTTTTTTTAATGCCGGCTGCATTTTTTAAGCACCCGGCCGGCTTGTAACTAGCCGAGGCAGTACAGTAGCTGCGCCGACTGTACCATTTGATCATTAATTTATCACAGTTCTAGCAGTTTGTCTGACAGGTGATAGCACTTTCATCTAATGAGCCCACAGCCAGGGTGGGGGCGCGGATGCCCAGTCTGACCAGCCTGCAGGGGAAGGGCCATGCACACATTCTCCAAGAGACTGTCTTCATTCTAGGGATTCACTGAAGGCCCAGAAAATGGCTGTCCAATGGGCTGGGGTCCTGCCACAGCAAATGAGGTTTGAATGGGCCCCCAGTTGGCCAAGGGTGAAACCCCAGTCTTGACTAGTGAAGGGTCACCACATCAACCAGGATAGACTTGGTTCTGCTGCAGTAACAAATAAATCCTGGCCTCCATCCCCAATCTTAGAGGCTTCCAGCAGCAAAGTTGGCTTTTCATTCTTGCAACATGTGGTGGGGGTGTATGCCTGGGGTCCCTTATAGAGGTAAAAAAAAAAGAGCATGGCAAACCAGGGGCTGCCTCGAAGTTCTGTTCAAAGGGATGTGTCACTTTCTCTCTCATTTCATTGGCCAAAGCCACTCACATGGCCATATACAAGTTCAAGTGGACAGAGAAGTGTGATTCCACCACGTGCCCTTGAACAAGAAAGCCAAATATCTGTAAACAGCTCTGATAGCCACCATTGTCATAAATTCTCCCCCATCAGTGTATCCTGGATGCCTAGATCACTCCAGTGTCCACCTGCCTGCCATCCTCTCACCCCAATTACCTGTCCTTCTTTCTAGTGTCATCCTTCAACCTATTCTGGGCCCTGGGCATTAGTGGACCTTGTGCTTTGGAGTTACTTTCTTGAACATGTCCAAATCCCCTTCTCATGTCTTGGACCAGCTGGGACCAGCAGTGCCCCTGGGAACTCTGAGTTCAGACGGGACTTGGGCACCAGTCCCCATTTCTCTCCTTCGAGGTGTTTTCTAATCCTCTCTACCACTGCCCACCACACTCATGGGGTAGACCAGATGCCCTAAGGATCTCAAGGACTTGTGCCTAAGGGGTCATTCTGAGGTCATGGCCTGATATAATTCCAAGAGGGTAGCTTGGCAAGTGGATTGCTCATGTTAGCCAGGGTGGTACTAGGGAGGCCAAAGAAAACCCCAGAATTACTTTTGGGAGGGCTGGCCCCTTGTAGTACAGGTTTCCCTCCCTAGGTAAGTGTTCTAGGAACCCATCTGCATCAGTGTACCAGCTAGCATTGTTGTGAGAGGCTGCATTCAGCTTTAGTGAATTGTTTTTGGAGATTCTTTCAACTTGATTGCCCATTTCATGATGGGTGATTTATAGCACACCTGCCCACACTGAGTTGAGTTTTCAGCAGTTTTTGACCAAAACCATCATGACCCCCATGCCCCGCCTTTCCTATTCACCCAATCTCACTCCAATGGATGTGTTTTTGTTTCCCAGATGAAAAAAGTTCTTAAAGGGAAATGTTTTGCTGATGTAGAAAAGGTGAAACAAAAAATGGTAGAGGCACTGAAAGGCATCAAAATTGACACGTTCAAAAACCGTTTTGAGCAGTGGAGAAAACATCTCAGTAGGTGTATTGCATCCAATGGAGAGTACTTTGAAGGCAACCGAAGTTTAAACATGTAAGAATAAGTACACAATTTTAAAAAAATTAATTCCTTTTCTTTTTGGTCCCCCCTCGTATTTCTTTCACAGGATCCAGTGAGTTCGGGACACCTGACTGGTGCCAACTCATTGGCTTTGGGTGACTCAAGTTGTTTCTATTGACAGGAGCCTTAAACATTTGCCTAGGACCCCAAGACCCTGGAAGGGACCTGGCTGCCTCCTCCTCTGCTCTTGCTCTGTTTAGATCTGTTTACCACCCGTCAGCAGAGAGCACTTTCAAAATTGTCCTGTGGCTTCCCAACACCCTCGGAACAAACTTCCAGCATCTTCCGATGGTCTCTGCGGCCATACGCTACTGGTTCTCCCCGCCAGGTGCCCTGTAGAATCACTGTGGCCTACACCCACCTAGCTCAATGACATCCGAATCTGGGAGGTTGGGGCCAAAGTGTGGCCCCTTCTGAAGATCTCCCCAGGTGCTTCCAATGCCTAGCCCCCGACGAGAACCTCTGAGCTCTCGATCTGACTTCTGCCCTCCTCTCTTCTCTCATCTCAAGCCCCCTTTGTCTCACTTCTCATGCTTTTTTTCCCCTCCTTCATCTCTTCCGAAGGCTACATTTTCACAGTTTCCCCCAGGACATTTGCACTTTCTGCTCCTACTGCCTAGAATAGTGCCTTTCCTCAAGTAAATGTGGGCAGGGATCCTGTTGTCTTGCCATTCAGCTCTCAGCTTAAAGATTACTTTTACAAAAATGCTTTCTGGAACTTCCAATGTAGCTGCGACCCTTTCCCACCCACCTTCGGAAATCTGGCCTTTTCCAAGACAGATTTGATATCTGATCTTTTCTTATTTACTTACTTGGTGTTGCTTATTATATATTTTGTGTGTTTTCCACCACTAGAAGATACTTTGTGAGAACGGGCGCTTTGTTCATCCTGTATCGCCAACATTTTCAATTCCTGACACCTTGCTCAATAAAATAGTTACGAGGTGAATCAATAAAACTAATATTTATAGAGAGTTTTTCTGAGGTTTGTTACCTTTGTTGATTATTTTCAGAGTTTAATTTTGGGAAAAGGTTTGTCTCTCTTGAATAACTGGAGAGAGTGAATTTTCTTTGAACAGGTAATTGTTCAGATTGTGTAACTCCGGAATAACAAATTTAGCTCTGAGCTTCCTGGGAGCCAAGGCAAAAAGGGTCAGATTAACCACAGAAACTATGTTGGTTCATGCGGCTAGTATATTTGCCTCTTCCTCCTCCTTCCTCGTGGTCTTTGATTTTCCATGTCTATTTTCACAGCATCTGATTAAAGCTGTCTTAAATCCTTTTTGGAAACAGGCAGAATATAAATAGTTAGGAACACAAACAACTGATTCATGTGTGTAATGCCTATTTTACAGACGTGCAGTACAAGTCCTGGGCAGGTGGGGTGGTTTGTCTGAGGTCACAGAGCCTGGGCAAGAACCCATGTCCCTTAAATTCCAGGCCAGTTCATCTTCCTCTGAATTATAGCAGAAGGGCTCTACCCAGTATTTTGTGTTTGCTCCCATAAGTCCCACCACAGTGTTGGGAAATCTTATATTACTAATATTTCTTTTAAAAAATCTGAAACCCAGAGAGGTCAAGTACTGGCCCAGGGTCACCCAGCAAGTTAGGGACTAAAAGATGCCACATTCTCACAGCATTTGACAAGGTCCCCAGAAGGGATAGCTGGGAACTCCTCAGTATTGATTAGAAGGTATGGTCATTATCTCAGCTATGGGCTTGATTGTCTCTTGTTAATTCACTGTACTCAGGATGAGAAATCAGCTGCGATATTTGCATAGCTGGATCAGCAGGATGGAGCCATTCTCAAATGATCTGCTTGGCGGTCACAATTACTTTCTATGAAAATTGTCACCGGACAGGAAAATGCCAAGGAGAGAGCAGGAGGTGTCATCAGTTTCTGGGCTCACTCAGCACTGCGGTCTGATGGATCCATGTCCTACTGCACAGACCTTTTTCCTGAAAGGAGAAATTACGAGCTGAAAGCATTCCCCAACTCCTCCAAACCTGAGGCATGAGGGGAAGCAACACAATTAGCAGGTAGAGGAATGAGAAACTGGGGACAGGGTCTTGTCAATAACATTAAAATAACTCCTGCCAATTATGAAACACCTGCTATGTTCCAGATGTCATACTTGACATATAAGATGTGTTTTCTTGTTTATAAATTTTCTCTCTCTAGAAGACATTACTGCTTCTACCTTACACAATGGGGAACTGAGGCCCGGTGAACACCAGATAACTTGCTGGAAGCTACGTTGCAGTGAGAATGGCTTACGTGGTGCTTCCTGAGCACCAGGGAGTATTCTAGGGTTTTCCCTGTGCAAACTTCCTTACTCCTTTCCAGGATCCTGAGGGATGGGGTCGATCATCAGCCCTGTTTACAGGTGAAGAACTTGAGGTGTGAAGAGGAAATAACCTGCCAGGGTCACTCCGTGGCCGAGTCTGGTTTTAAAACAGCTCCTTGGGAGTCCAGGGTCTGAGTTCTCAGGCCCTGGTTCTCACCAAGGCTTACTCCTCAGGGTTCAACACTGGCCTCCCCAGTTCCAAAACCTCACCTCCTCTGCTCTGGGTCCCCTCGAGGACAGTGCCCTTCTTCTCCCCAGGACTTTCCACATAGTGGTTTCATCTGACTGGGGACCCATTTCCGGGCCATCTGATTGGTTCCTGGGGTGAATGTGAGCCATGACCCTTCGTGCGGTCCCTGACTGGCAGTGCTCTGAGGGCCGAGGGTCTGTTGTGTGACTAATGCCCGAGGCAACATGACTGGCAAAGGGTGGTGGCCCAGCCCTGAGCATCTGGCCCTGGCTGCTCGGTGGCACAGGGATCTGAGGAAGCAGGGAAACGGGCCGCTCTTCTGCACGGGGCAGACCGAGCTGGGCCTCGTGGCCAACCTGGGACCTGCTGCAGCTGAACGTGAGGTCACGCATTTGCACAGCCGCATAGATTTCCGAGTGCGGAAGGCAGAGGTCCGTGGCAGGAACAGCCCAGCTACCTTGAGAACCCTGCCCCTCCACTTAGTGCGTGTGCTGAAGGCCAGGTGAGTCCGAGGAAGACAAGTCAATGGGAGGCAGGAGGGCCATTGGCCTTTCTCACCTAGAACCCACTGTCCTTGATGCCCGGGTAGGGCAATGCAGCAGGCAGGGGTGTGTCCACACCTCTCTGCACCCTGCCCAGAGTCAGCCCCAGGGAGCAACCAACACTGTTATGGTTTTGGAAACGGTCTTCTTTCTTCCAAATGCCTCCGAGACCCTGGCCTATGCACACACAGAGCAACAGAGGCTGTGGGCAAAACCTACTTTAATGAGCAAGAATAATTCATAATCGTCCATAATTAGCTCGTAGCTGGCATGCTGCACACACAGCCCCCAGAAAGATGAGTCTGTTCCAAAGGTGGGATCTGCCCCCTGCAGTCTTGTGCGGCCTTTGCCCTGCACGGCCACACTCCAAGGCAGCGCAAGAGGCAGTGGTGCGCCATCCTTCCTCCTGGGACCCGTGCGTTCCTCTCCCTGGCCTGGACTCTGTAGATGAAACCGACCCTGTAATCCTGAGTTGGCACAGGACCATACGCGGATGGTTTCACTGTCCCCTGACCATCCCAGTCTAAATCACAGTGCTGGTCAACGGCATCCCATGGCAAATGGCGCTCTTGGCCACACCAGTGGTTTAAAACTGGGATGGTTCTGCACCACCACCCCCAGGGAACAGCTGCAGTGTCTGGAGACATTTCTGGTTGCCACAACTGGGGGAGGTGCTGCTGGCATCTGACGCAGACAGCCAGGGATGCTGCTGGACCTCCTACAGGGTCTGAGCGCAGCCCTCCCCCAGCGACGAGTCACCTGGTCCAGAAGTCACCAGTGTCAGGGTGACAAACCCTGGGCCACACTGATCTTGACAAGGTTAATCACTTGTTATTTGTTTGCTGGTTGTTAAAGCCGTAAAGTCACCACATCATGTTTGAATTCCACATGAAACATCCCCCTCACAGTCTTCATATGCAGACAGCACCAGTCAATGCTGTCTAAGCAACCAATGGTTGCCTTTGTCACTGGTTCTGTCAATAGGGCTTTAACGGTTGTTTGCTAATTGTCCTTCCTGGCTCCTGACCCCAGCCATTCTTGGGGGCTTCAGTCTGACCTATTTGAATAACCCAGGGGGAGAGGAAGTTATTTTTTCTTTTGAGTCAGGATCTCACTCTGTCACCCAGTCTGAAGTGCAGTGGCATGATCACAACTTTCCACAGCCTAGACTTTCTGGGCTCCAGTGATCCTCTTACCTCAGCCTCCTGAGTAGCTGAGACTATAGGTATGCACCACCACACCCAGCTAATTTTTAATTTTTTTTTTTTTTTTGTAGAGATGAAGTCTCACTATGTTGACCACACTGGTCTCAAACACCTGGGCTCAAGTAATCCTCGTCTCAACCTCCCAAATTGCTGGAATTACAGGCTTGAGCCACCGCACCTGGCCATGAGGAAGATTTTTTTAAAAACTTTGTTTCTTTAGAGCAATTTCAGAGTTACAGTAAGATACAGAGAGTTATCTCAAACACCACAGTCCTTCCCCTACAGCTCCTCCCCCATATGAATACTTCCACCAGAGTGGTACAGCTGATGGACCCACACTGACGTGTTACGATCACTAATGTCCATGGCTTACCTTAGGGCTCACTCTTGGTGTTGCACATTCTGTGGGCTTGGGAAACCTGTGTGGTGGCATGTAGCCACCCCTGCAGTATACAGAGTATTCCCACTGCCCTAAGCATCCTCTGTTCCACCATTCTCCCTCCCCCAACCCATGGGAACAACTGACCTTTTCATTGTCTTCATAGTTTTGTCTCTTTCAGAACGTCGATAGTTGGAATCACACCGTATGCGGGAGAGGCACTTTTTTTTTTTGAGTTGGAGGCTCACTCTGTCACCCAGGTTGGAGTGCAGTGGTATGCTCATGGCCACCCCAGTGTCAATCTGCTGGGCTCTGGTGATCCTTCCACCTCAGCCTTTCAAGCAGCTGGAACTACAGGCAAGTACTACTGCACCCAACTAATTTTTTATTTCTTGTAGAAACAAGGTCTCACCAAGTTGCCCAGGCTGGTCTCAAACCCTCGAGCTCAGGCAATGCACTCGCCTTGGCCTCCCAAAGTGCTAGGATTACAGACTGAGCCCCTGAGCCCAGCCGAGAGGCACATTTTTAACCCGTCGCATGTGCTTGGGGATGGCGAGGTGCCTGGATTTTTATGCTGATTCGTTCAACTTAAGATGCTGGCAACTATTCCTCAAAATATTTTTTAAAAGGTAGCATGTGATCCCACAACCTCATGTCTGGGTCTATATACAGAGGAGTGGAAAGCAGGGACTCAAACAGGTATTTGTCCGCCCATGTTGATAGCAGCCTTATTCACAGTGGCCCAAAGGTAGAGGCAACCAGGTGTCTATCAGCAGATTAATGCATCCACAAAACATGGCATATACGTGCTATGGAACATTGTTTAGCTTTAAAAAGGAAGGACATTCCAACACATGTCACCGTATGGATGAACCTTGAGGACATTATGCTAAGTAAAATAAGCCAGTCACAACACAGAACAAATGCTCTGTGGTTCTACTTAGATGAGATCTCTGGAGTGATCATATTCATAGAAACAGAAAGAATAGAATGGTGACTGTCAGGGACTTGGTGGGGGTGATGGGGGATAGAAAGTTGCTGTTTAAAGGAAACGAAAAAAAATTCTGGAGACGGGATGCACAGCACTGAGAGTGTACTTAGCACGACTGAATCGCACACTTAGAAATGGTGAAAATGATAAATATTATGTTATGTGTATTTTACTACAGTTTAAGAAAGACACTGGCAAGTGGCGCCAGGCAGAGGCAAGGACACAACATATTGGCAGAGGGCCCAGGGGCACAGGAGAGGAACGGGGCTGCTGTGTGTAGGGTGGAAGGTGGACCTCAGGCTCAGAGAATCCTGAGTTGCTGAGTAGAGCATCATCTGCTTCCGGGGTCTACAGTCTGCAGAGCTGCTTGGAGGCTGGCATTGCTTGAGCAATGGAGGGGAAGTGGAGAAGTGGGAAGAGACTTGAACTTTCCTGAGAGCCCCCAGCCATCCTGATGCAGTCTTTCTTTCTCCTTAGAACATAAACTTGCCGGGCTTGGTGGCTCAGCCTGTAATCCCGCGCCTTGGGAGGCTGAGGTAAGTGGATTATTGTCTGAGCCCGCGGGTTCGAGACCCGCCTAGGCAACTTGGCGAGACCTCATCTCTACAATAAATCAAAAAATCAGCCGGGTGTGGTAGTGCACACCTGTAGTTCCAGCTACTTGGAAGGCTGAGGCGGACGGATCACCGGAGCCCAGCAGGTCGAGGCTGCGGTGGCCGGGAGTGGCCACTGCTCTCCAGTCTGGGTGACAGAGTGAGACTCCAACTCAAACAAACAAACAAACAAACAAACAAAAAAACATAAACTCCTCCGGATCAAAGGCAGTGTGGGTCTTTCTTACCATTTAATCTGCAGAGCCTGGAACATAGTAGGTACTCAATAAATGTGTGTGAATGGATGAATACATCCTCATGACTGCAGCCCAAGTGATTTTCTAAAAAGTCATCTGAATGTGTCAGTCTCCGGTTCCACAACTTCCCATGACTCCTGTCATGGAAAAAGGAATGAAGTCTAGGTGTCTTGGTGTGGCATTCGAGGCTTTTAGCATTCTGAGCCTTAGGTACCAGCCTCATTTCACATCCTATCCCCTCCAGACTTTGCAATCTCCAAAAAATGCCCTGGGCTTTCTCACCCACATGACTTTTTTTCACAAAGTTTTCAGCTTCTGCAAAATGCTGAAAGTCTCTGGCTTCTTCCAGGAGCAGCAGATTCAGAGCAGGCATGGAGTGGTATTCATGGGGGAAAGACACGTTCTCCCAAACCTCAGTCAATGCCATTTGAATCCATGAACTTGCTGTGGAGGAGGGAGGCAGTGGTGTGGCAGGAGTGGCTGGCTTCTTAGCCCTAGGACAGGCTACCAGAGTCTAACCTTTGTTGGGACCTGTGGAAGGGGCCTGGAAGGGACTGCTGGTGGAAACCAGGGTCACAGCAGCCTTCCCAGGACCAGCTCTTCTCGCCCTCTGCCAGCGCCTTGGTGCATGGGCTCTCAGTGGGCACCATGGGAGGCAGCAGATGGCGCCCAGGCTCAAGCCAGCCCAGAGCCGAGCCCAGCTTTGTCCCAAGTGGGAGCCCCGTGGCACTAGGTGGGATAACAGGGCAGGTTAAAAGAGTGCTGCTAATCAAGGTGGCAGGGCACAGCGGGTCAGGAATGCAGGCCTAGGGGAGAGGCAGGTCTGGGCTGCTCCTCCCTCCATGATCTCAGACGGGTTCCTCGACCTGTCTACACCTCAGTTTCCCTATCTATAAAATGTGGATGACAACTGTACCCACCAGATGAAACTGAGGTGAGGATTCAAGTAGATAATGCAAAGAATAGTGCTTTTAATTTTATTTATTTAAATGTAGCACTTTGCTGGACACATGGTTAACCTCTTATGAGATGTTGGAGATCATATTAGTACCCATTTTCATTACTGATGTGATAACAATAAATATTTGCATACCATTTTAGGGCTAACAGAGAACACACACATGAATTGCTAAATTAAGGAGGTGGATGGTCTGCCTATTCCATAAGAGAGGTGGGTGTGGGGCCAACATCCACTGGGCCTCAACATACCAGGTAGACGTGGTTTTGGATCATCTTTTTTAATCCTCTCAGCTTCTGTGGCTGGGTGATACAAAGATGCCCATTCTGCAGATATGAAAATTGAGGTTCAGGGAGACTCAGGACTTGCCTCCAGCCAGTAGGTGGCAGGGTTGAGACAGAACCCTAGATCTGCCTGGCTCAAATTGGCAATCTGTGTCACGACAGTGGGAGGGCGGCCTGGGGAAGAGGATGGACTGCCTTGTGTGGAGAGGGAAGGGGGAGGCCCTTGTCCCTCCCCACTTCTCCCCCAGCATGTGGCTGAAGGTGGGGAAGTGGGCTGCCGTCCCTGCCAGTAAGTGGGGGTGGCCCAAGCCCCTGTATTCCTGGGGAGTGGAGAAGCCGAGTCTTGGCGGGCCTTCTGTGACCCAGAGCCTCCTCTCCAGAGACCAAGAGGGCGCTTGATTCCAATTACAGAAAGTGGCTGGGTCAGCCGTCACCTTGCATGATCTGAGCACCTCAGATGGCCACTGATTAAAACCCAGACAGCACTTGCCAGGTACGGCCTTAAGTCTGGGAACCGGGGCCCTCCTGGGCCTCAGAGTTGGGCCCAGATGGGCAGAGTCACCTCTCCCCAGCCCTGGCACTGCAGAGGGATCACTTGAGTGGACCAAGGGCTCGGTGAGTGTGGCAGAGCCTGGAGGTCATAGACAGGGCCCAGCAGCCTTGTACCAGGGGCGGCCTTGCCTGGTGACACCATCCTCCTAGGCCCTGAGCAGGGCTGGGGTGTGGCAGTGGCAGGGAGCTTGGGCTAGGGGGGCCCTGTCTCAGCTTGGCAAGCTAGTCTTCTCTCTCGAGTCTCTGAGGTCTGTCCTCCATCCCCTTAGCCAGGAGGACCAAGCTTCACTACAGCTGAGCCTGGAGGAGGGAAACCCAAGTCCCGTGAACATGGGGCTGCTGACTCCTCTCCTTGGAGAGTGTACCCCGCTCCGCCCTGAGTCTCATCAGCCCCAAGACGAGCTATGCAGGGGCAGCCCTGCAGGGCTTATGTGGTAGAGGCAGGTGCTGGAGGCACAGGGCAGGTGCTGGGGGCATGGAGGAGGGCCACTTCGTGTGTGCAGGAGGACCAGAACTGGCAGAGTGTTATAACTGACCCCTGCCATGCCCTGACTCACACTGGTTCGCCAGCCACAGCTCTCTTCTGTGGCCTGGCCTGGCCTGTATGGTCACGTCTACCTTTCCACCAGGAGAAGCAGCAGGGCCTTGGGAGAATCACCCCCATTGATGGATGAGAAAACAGAAGCTCAGGAAGAGAAAGGGATTTGTCCAGAGCGACACCGGTGCTGGTAGTAGAGTGGCTCCCAGACCTTGAAGTTGTCCAAGCCCAGGCCCCAGAGATGGTCTCTCGAACTGCTGACACTCTGCTTCACATACACTGCGTGTCCCTTGCTCTTAGCCCCTGTGTCCACGGCTACCTTTGGCTCCAAAGTAATGACTAATACTAGTGCTCTCCTTTTTTTCTTAGTTTTTGAGATAGGGTCTTTCTCTGTTACCTTGGCTGGAATGCAGTGGTGCAATCATGGCTCACTGCAGCCTCTAACTCCCAGGCTCAAATATCCTTCTGCATCACCCTCACGTGTCACCATGCCCAGCTAATTTTTAAAATTTTTTTGTAGACATAAGGTTCTTGCTGTGTTGCCAAGGCTAGGTCATGTTCTTTCTGACCTCAAGCCATAGGATGTGCCAGTTTTCTGAGAGAGCACTAAGTCAGGGCCTGTTTGGGCTTAATATCCTTTTCTAAATTAAAAAGGTGGGTGGGGTCATTTTAAGAGTGAACATGCAGCGAGAGAACATGGCTAGCTTACACAGTGCCTTTGTGCAAATTAGTAAAGATACACCTTCCTCGGCAAATGCAGCTACCATACCAAGCATCTCACTGGAAGAGCAGAGTAGAGGCTGAATTTCACCCTCCATTAGGGTTATTTGGGATGCCCTGTTGCAGTCAACAACTTGCACAACTGTGCACACTCGCCCAGAGGACCATGGTTTCCCAGAGCTGGGAAAACTGAATGGTGCCACCCACTCTCTTCTTTCTCCACCCCAATGTCCTTAGATATGAGCCTGTCGAGTGGTGCCTGGGTCAGAGCAGGTTTTCTGAAATTGGAGAGGCTGGAGTGACTGAGTGAAATCACCTGGGCCCATCTCACTGCAGAGGTATGGCCATGGGGGCCCTGAGAAAGCCATGATCTTCTGTGCCCTGCAGCATCACCCCCCACATGCAGACCCAGCCTTCCCAGGGAAGCTGGAATGAAGGAATAAGGGAGAGACTCTTTCCTTCCCGTCCCGCTAAGGCAGGCTTTGATTATGGTTTACAGCCAGGCTACATTCCAGTCAGAGAACTGCAGAAGGACGTTTTCAATTCCTTGGTCCAGTTTGGTCCTAAAAATAGGCATGAGCTGAGGGGTAACCCCCGCCCCACCATCTGCATGGTGGAAGGAGCGCTAGTCTCTGCCACGTCCCACATTTTATGAACTTGGACAAGTCTCGCAGTCTCCTGGAGGCACGGCTGGAGCAGCTGCAGGAGAGAGGCAGTGGTGTTGTCATTCGTCTTTGGGTTGTGGGAGGGTGAGATGGGACCATGGAGATATGTAAGTCCACAGGGCTGGCACAGAGAAGGGACTGCAGGGGACACTGCAGGGAGCTCTGTGACTTTGACTCCAAAGGTGGTTGGTCTATCAGCTTGTCCCCATGTATTTATCATCTTGAAAACACAAAAGTGAACTAAGCATCATGGATTTACCAAAACACTTTTGGACCTCCCACTCCCTGGGATGACCTTCTGGATCAGGCCGGTAAGTCCCCTGTAGACTGCTCCCCTCTGCCTGGCAGAGTGTCTTTCCTTTCTTCTCACATAGTGCTATCCAGTAGAAATGTCATGGTAGCCACGGTTGGAACTTTTAAATCTCCAGTTTTTAAAAAGTCAAATGAATCCAGGTAAACAAATTTAGCAATAAATTTTATTTAACTTAGTATGTCCAGAATATTATCATTTCAACACATAATCAATATAAAAATGAGAATGTGAGAGTGTACATTCTTTTTTCCTAGTAAGTCCTCCAAATCCACTGTGTATTTTGCAAATATGTATTTTAATTTGGACCAACTGCATTCCAAGTGCTTAATAGCCGCATGTGACTAGCAGCTATCCTGGACAGCACAGTTCTAAACCATGTCTGTCTTTCTCTTTCTGAGTGACTCCAGACAAATCATCCTCTTCTCTGGACCACCACCACTCCATCTGCATAATAAGGACATTGGACTAGATCACTTTCTACGCTTGTGCCAGACATCAATAATAGATAGCCAATCACTCATGGCGATCTTTCTCACTGAGCCTAGGGGTCTGGTCTGGGCAACTTCTTACTCCAACAGACATTAGCAAATGATTGCAGTGGGTAAACCCAATGAAGCCTCTTGGCCACATTGAATCTTGATGTTCTCACTGGGCTTGTGGCTTTCTGACATTCAAGGACCTGGAGTCTAGGTTCTGACAGTCTCTCTCTTTCATGTCTTTAAGCCTGTCTTCTGCCTCCTCTCAGGTTTCACATAATTTGGACCACAGGGGCCTATCTCCAATGTATCCTTACCTGTTTCAGATGCTTCTTTCTAGTTCGCTCTTGTCCTACAGAGACTCAGGGCCAGAGCTGCACCCTTGGCTCAGAGTGGGGAGGAGACAGTAGTGTGAAGTCTTTTCCGAACTGTAGCCCATGACCGTGTGGGCATCTGCTTCCACTGGGCCAAGGCTGTTGAAGGCCATGGGGCCATGGGGGCGGGTACGTGCAGAATATGGGTCTCTAATAGAGAGGACGTTCTCGCAGGGCAGAAACAGAACACACACATGGAAAGGTCAGCTACAACCTGTCTGCCATGGGGACACAGAATCGTGGGCAGCAGAGTTTGTCCACACAGTAGAATATTTTAGATAACTGAAGGTCTTCCTTTCGTGTACAACTTTTTCTTATTTAGTTTTTTTAATGGGAAACTTTTCTAAGTAGATCATCTATGTTCCTATTTTCTTGGAGAACTTGGCATCATTTAACCTTCTATGGAGGACTTGAAATATGAATACACATAATTGCTCTGCGCTTTGGTACCCTGAGAACGTGTTCAAGACCCATCGAAGTGCAGGAATTGTTTGTCCTTGTGCTGCGTGTCCTCGGGGATTCTGTTTTTTCAAGTATCCTGTCTGCTTTTTGAGTGTTTCTCTCTCATTTTCCTGCCAGGATGTGGGCTGTCACCTCTGTTTCCTGATGTACTTGCTGCCGGAATGCCACCTCTCTCCTCATTCTAACTCGCTGCTTCTTTAGACTCAGAAACCACATCACTGCGATTGTTAGAACTGTGTGTCAAGTAAGAGTCATTGAACCCTGAGTAGGATCCTGTGGGCTTTTCTGTAAGTATAAATGTCTGGATAAGGCAACAGCGTTTAGTGTTATATTTGCTGAGGCTGTCAAATAATTAAACTGACTAACTTACTCTCAACAACACACAGTTTAACATTTAGATGTTCCCTAAATGTTTCAAATGGGCATTTTAATTTTTTTTTTTTGAGTCAGAGTCTCATGCTATCACCCAGGCAAGAGTGTAGCCTTGACCTCCTGGGCTCAGGTGATCCTTCCTCCTCAGCCTCCCGGGTAGCTGGGACTACAGACGCACACGATCACACCCAGCTAATTTTTATTTTTTATTGTTTGTAGGGACGAGGTCTCACTATGTTGCCCAGGCTGGTCTCGAACTCCTGGGCTCAAAGAATTCCCTCCCAAAGTGCTGGGATTACAGGCACGAGCCACCATGCTCAGCCTTCAATACTGTTTTTATGCTACTAGTGATAGTAGGTGCACAGTAAATATTCCTGTGGATACATAGGGCTACTTGTAGTTAAACTAGAAGAAGCAAAGAAAGGAGAAATAAACTGGGCTGGGACAGTCAAGGATAGCTTCCTGGAGATGAGATCAAACTATGCTTGAAAGTATGAAAACAAGAAGGGTAGAGCAACTTCTTGGCAGAGTTGATAGCAGATATCATACTTTATCAGCTGAGGAGAGGTGATAAGAAGAAGATGAGATTATTTTCCCTCCTCCATTACATAAATTACATGCTTCCCTCACCTGCCCCTGTCAATGTCCCTGGGTGCAGAGTCCTCCCTAGGAAGGATTGGGAGATTCTTGATTAATTCCTGGGATGAACCTTGTTTTTCCCATCTGTAAAATGGGACTTTCTTGACCCTTCTGTCTTAAAAACTACGGGTGCAAAATGCTTCAGAGACTGTCAAGTGCTCTGAAGATGAGAAAGTCACAGCATAGATGAATTTCAACCACACGTCTACTTGTTTACAATTTAGGCAACATCTAACCACACGAGGAACTCTTGGTGATGATAGGCAGGTATGCAGATACATAGATTACAGTCTAGAACTGGGTTCCTTTTGGCCACTGGCCTCCCACCCTGGCCCCTCACTCCATTCCATGGAGACAATCTCTGCTATTGTGTTGTCATAAATTCTTCTAGACACGCCTCTGTGTCTTTATACACACATGTGTATACCTGTGGAAATGTATGATGTGGTTTTGATTTGATCTGCTATGAATGGACTCAGAGTACTCACGCTTCTTTTCACTTGGTGACATGTCTTCATGACTGTCCCTTGTGAGGACACATACAGCAATGTGGCTTTTCTTATCATCTGCACAGTGTTCCATGGGATGGTCATGCTGTGGCTTAATTTGATGCTCCCCACCTGATGGACATCCAGGTAGTTCTCAATTTGTCAACTTCGGTAAATCACATAGTATGACCCTCTCGGCACATACCTCTTTAGACATGGTGGTGAGTTTATCCCTGGGGTGGCCGCAAAGAGGTGTAATTGCTGGGTCACAGATCTGTGTGTGTTTGAAGTTTCAGTGGCCACCGCCAAATTGCTCTCCAAAATAGCCATGCCGCCTTCCACTCCTACCGGTCGCGGCTGGCGGTGGCCACTGCTCCTGGTCCTCACCAGCTCTTGATATTGGTGCTGTGCCTAGACCTGGGGTGTCTGCTGCTATGAGTCTGCACCCTTGAAGGCCTGGTTCTGTTCGCCTTGAGCCATGCCTCTCCCCACGGGGAGTGGAGTCTGGAACCAAGGATAGAGATGTGTCTGGGGCCAAGTGGAGGTACCCACTTATAGCCTGCACCCCCATTTCTAGATAATACTCTGGGTGCCTGGGACTTCTGAATTCTTGTTCCAATGGTCCTTCCAGTGCTGGGTGGGTCTCTTCAATGAGCCTATTCCTCCAAGGTGAAAGGTACACTTGGTGAGTGCACCTCTGGTTCTAAGGGGGGCCGAAGGCAGTGTTGTGGGGGAGAGATGTGTGGGAAGACCTGGGGGGTGAGCTGCAGAGCCTGCATACAAGTCAGGAGCTCCCACCATGACCGGAGGAGCCTGTCAAGGGGCAGAGCCTCGCTCTCAGCACCACGTGTGTTCTGGGTGATTGTGATACTATCAAGCTTTGTGATCTGGGTCCAGAATCTTCCAGCACATTTCATCCTCCAACTCATACAGTGTGTGTGTTAGTGTGTGTGTGGGTGTGTTGGGGAGAGGGCCTCAGCCTTCCTTTTTATGGAGGTTAAGAAGCGTGCCTGGAATGTGAAGACATGTGACCAGAGCCCAGGCCTGCTGCGCTCTGAAGCCCCACTCGGTCCCTGCCCTGGGGTTAGGCCCATTCTCGCTCGCTCTCCTCCACCCCAGTTCTCAGCCAATTTGACTCCCTCTCTAGAAAGGGCTTCCCTTCCTCTCCCTCCCCAGGAAGGAGGAGTATGGTGTCTGGGGTGGGGGCTGCCTCCTGGGACTCATTTCCAGCCAACGTGGAGCACTTCAAACGGGCGCCTTCCCAGAAAGCCCGCTGCTCATGGAAATTAAACCCTTTGCGCAGGTGTCTGTCCCCGCCAGTCCCTCTCAGGAGAGAGGGGTAGGGGCTGCACAGAGCTGAAGTCAACAGTGGCAAATAAACCTCGGCACCGTTAGCGACAGCTCCCAGAATTTAAAGGGACACGTAATCACTCCTAATACACATCCAGGACCCAGAGCCAGATGTCGCTGGTGGCAACTAGCACGGCTGGCAGGGAAAGGAGTGCCCCCCCCAGCTCCCTCTGCCACAGCCCGGCTGGCTCCCCAAACTGTCTCTCAGCTACCCTCAGCCCCTCCCTCCCCCTCGTCATCATCTTCACCAGCGAGGCCTCCATTTGTCCAGACTCTGGTCTGTGTTCCAGGCCCCAAGCAAGGAGCTCATGGAAGCCTCCTGACAACCTCGTTTATGGGGAACTATTATCCCCCTTTCCCCAAATGAGGAAACTGAGGCTCAGAGAGGGGGACACTTGCCCGAAGTCGCCCACTAGTTGGGCAGAGACAATGAAAAATAGGCCTCTCTGATTACAAAGCCCGCATTGGGGCTGCTCATAGCCCCAGAGCACATTGTTCTGGGAGGCTGAGCTCTTGGACGCAGGGTTTGGTCTCCCAGAGCGGCTCTCTCAGCCCCAGCAGGCCTTGCCTGAGGAGGATGGGGAGGGGGCATCCAGACCCCTGGGTCCCATCTCTTCCACAACCCGGTGGTGCTGGGACAGACAAGGTGGGAAGCCCTGGAGGGTCATAGTCACCTGGGCCTACTAGGGGACACGGTTGTCAGCCCTGACCTATGACAAGGGGCCTTGCTCCTGTACATCTTCCCTGTGGGCTCCCAAGAGGCCACCGTCACAAAGTCTCTCCTCTGGGTTGAGCACTGTCCCTCTTGGCTCATCTTTGAAAGAACAGCAGGTCTGGACACACCGTTAGTCTCCACCACCTTGGATTGAATTAATCCACATTGACAGAAGCCTGAGGGCAGCACGGAAGCTCCTGGGCCCTTGGTAGAAACCAGGATGTGTGCCAGAAGTAAGGGGAGTGGGCTTTCCCACCTGGTTGAAACTAGGCTGCCAGGTCCTCCTGGGGTCTGGCGGGCTCTGGTGGGCAGATCTGCTCACAATGAAGCCTATTGGGCAGTTTTGGGGTCCAGAGGCCCAAGAAGACTCCCCAGGGGGCTGGCAGGCTAGGACAGACAGCTCGGAGAAGGAAGGGGGAATGCTCACCCAAAGACACAGCTCAAATGGAGTTGAGCTGGGACCCTGTCGATGCACACCCACAGCTCCTCCCATGCCCCAGCTACCCCTGTGCCAGCCAAGACCATCAGGGTCTGCCACCAAGGTACCATGCCTAGAAGAGCCAAGGGTGGGGAGGGGGCACATTCTAGGCCCCAGATGCAGGCCCTGCTTCTTAAGGATGGTCAGGACAGTGATTCACTCCATTTTGCCACTGGAAAAAAAGAGGTTTAGGGAAGTGAAGACATTCCATCCTGGAAGGGGCATGGCAGACTGAATTTGAACTTGGGTCTCTCAGCCCCTAAATGTCATACACCAGAGGTTTCTTTCTGGTCAAGAGGCCGCAGGCCGCCGTGTCATGCCCTCCCTTATCCTGGGCACTGCACCCACTCTGGGCCCTTTTGAAGGTGGCTATAAGTGGCTCCTGTTGGCGTGTGGGCCTGTCTGGGTGGGTAAGTAAGTGGCTTTGGTGACGAACGGGATGTCGGCCCCTCCCCCGGGCTATGTTTAGAAAGGTGTCAGCCCCAAACTGGCCTGTCTCGGCATTCACCCAGGAGGTAATCATGAGTGTCTCTAAAACCCCATCTCTGACCTTTCTGCACTTAGACACGGGGGCCGCTGCGTCACTGGGCCGGGTGGGATGCGGGTCGGCCCCTGGCTTATGGGAGAACGTGCCGTCCTCCAGCGGAGCAGAGGAGGGACCAGGCAGAGGGCAGAGGCTCTGGAAAATGGGCTGTCCTCCCCTGCCCCTCCAAATACGAGTGAGGACCTGAGAGACACACTGCGACAGGGCCTCAGGCACTCTGTGTGTGCACATACTTGCATACACGTACACATTCATGCACATAGGCTTACACACTCACACATGCATGCACACACATATGCTCACAAACACACACATACATGCACACATGCTCACACATACACTCACACTTACACACATCCATGTACATAGGCCCACACATATGCCCACACAAAATCACACATACACTCACACACACACACTCACATGCCCACACATATGATCACACGTACATGCACACATATATACACACACTCACACACACATACATGTACGCACTTACAAAGCACTCACTCATACATGCACACACATGCTCACACATTCATGCTCACACCCACACATACACACACTTATGTACATATCCTCATACATTTACACACACACACTCACACATACACACATGCATGACAAACATATGCTCACATGCATGTGCTCACACACCCACACATATACACACTCACACACATAAAACCACTCACACACATGTTCACACACACTCACACAAACACACAATACACTCACACATAAGCACAGTCATGCACACACCCACACACATATGCTCCACACTCACAAATACTCACACACAATACTTACAAATTCACACACATATACTCCACACTCACACAATACACTCACACACGCATACGTTCACACACATACATCCACACACGTGTTCACACACACTCACCTACATACACTCACATGTACGTACACTCACACACTCACACATACATTCACATACATATGTTCAACACACTCACCTACATACAAAAACTCACACACACATGTACACCCTCATGCACATACACTCACATACACACATACACTCATACACATACACTCATTCATGCACATACATTAACACACATATACACCCTCATGCACATACCCACAATAAGCTCACACACACATTCACACACATAGACTCACACACTCACGCACATACATTAACACACTCATGCATATATATATATTCACACACATATACTCAGTACACTCATACATGTACACTCACACACATGCTTGCACACACATGCACATGCATATACTCACACACATTCAAGAGAGGACCCCCCCCAAAACCAAAATTATCCTTTGAGGGTGAGCCCATTGTAGTACATTCAGAATTTGTTCATCTGGATCAAACAGTAAACCAAATCTGGAAGTTTTGAGAAGGTTGTGTCACGATTTGTGGAAGAAACATCCAAGTTGTGGTGAACAGGTGACTGGTTCTCCCATACCAGGTGGAGTGTTCAGCAGTTTTGACCAAGAATGGCATGACCCCTGAGCTCCACCCTCCTTATTCACCCGAACTCACCCCGAGAAACGTTTTTTTTTTTTTGTTTCTCCAGATGGAAAAAAATCTTCAAAGGGTAACATTTTATTTTTGTGGAAGAGGTGAAACCAAAAATGGTAGAAGCACTAAAAAGCATCAAAACAGTTCAAAAACTGTTTTGAGCAGTGGAGAAAGCATCTCAATAGGTGTGTTGCATCAAACCAAGAGTACTTTGAAGGTGATTGAAGTTTAAACATGTACGAATACATATATAATTTTGTCAAAATAAATTCCAGGCCGACTGCAATGCTCACGCCTATAATCTCAGCACTTTGGGACGCAGAGACGAGAGGACTGCCTGAGCCCACGGGTTTGAGACTATCCTGGGCAACTTGGCGAGAACTTGTTGCTACAATAAATTTAAAAAAAAATTAACCGGGTGTGGTGGTGCATGCTCGTGGTTCCCGCTACTTGGAAGGATCACCTGAGCCCAGTAGACTGAGGCTGTGGTGGCCATGGGCATGCCACTGCACTCTAGCCTGGGTGATAGTGAGTCGCCAAAAAAGGAAAAAAACAAATTCAATTTCAGGGTCCTCTGTTGTACACTCACATACTCACACAAATACTCACACTCTCACTCATGCATGTACGCTCACACACTCACACATGTATGCTCACACACAGTCGCACAATACGCTCACATATGTATGCTCCCACATACACCCATACTTTCATATAACTGTTTGCTCACCCACTCACATACACTAACACATATGCACACAAGCAAACACACTCACTCACACTCTCATACACACACATACATTTGTACACACACTCACACATCCATATCTATATGCCTCCACACACTCCCACGCATACACTCATATACACATATACACTCACTCACATCTGTATGCTCACACACTCACACACACTGACACATGTGCACACAAGCAAACACATGTGTGTACTCGAACACCCATATACTCACACACACTCATGTGTATACATCCATACTCATTCATACTCATACACACACACACATGCATACATGCCCATAGACACACGCTCACATCCATATGCTCACACACATACTCACACACACAGGTGCACTCACACACACACACACACACACACACACACAGGTACACTCCTATACACAAACACACCCACACATCCTTAAGGCATCAGTTTCCTCATAGGGTAAGAAGAGGAGGAATTTAATTAAACATAACTAAATGCTTAATTAAAATATCTTATTTTCATATAGTTTTAAGTACTTAAGAAACTATAATAAAAGCAATGTTTCCGAAAATAAAAGTAATTAAAAGTAATGTTGAGGCGTGTCCCCCAATTTAAATCTGCAGGGGATCATTAATGCATTACTGTGTACTTCCAGATTAACTTCTCTTTTGGGGGGGATGCAGGCTTCAGAATATAATTTCTCCAGGTCTTTATGAAGTTGAAGTATACCCTGAACTTGTAAGTTGAGTAGGTAATAAGAGAAGAAAGTTGTTATGGGGTGCAACCTTGTTTCTGTATGAGACAGGATGTGCTTCATAATGTGTACATGCAAACAATGCTCAAATGGAATGTATATGGGGCTGCCACTGAAAACACCTGGCTTCAAATTTTGACCTTCTTCCAGGGGTGATATTGCCAACTGCCGCATCACTGGGAATGTTCTATTAGAATGGACGGTGGTCTCCTCACTGGAGCTGGGTCTCAGGGTCCCCATGCTGTGCCAGGCATGGACCGTTGAGATTCTGGATTGCAGCGGTGGGCCTCTGATTATGGAGGGGAAAGGGTTTAGGATAGAGAGGGCACTTGAGGCTAGTTAACAATCAGGTACAGAAGTGCCTCAATATTTAAATATGTAGCAAGCTGCATCAGCGTGTATAAGATGGATATCAGGCTTGAACTAATGTTCAAGCGACTTTTCTGATTTTAGTGATCTTTATCCTTACCGACAATCTCTGCCTTTTAATTTGATTGTTTAGTCCATCAACATTTAATGACAGTATTGATATGGCTGGATTGAGGTCTACCACTGTATTTTTTTTCTTTCCCCTCAGGTTTTGTTCCTCCGTCCATCTTTCTGCCTGTTTTTTGGATTACTTGAATATATTTTTAGAATTCAATTTTAATGTTTCTGGTATCTTTTTAGCTTCATAACTTTTGAATTATATTTTTTAGTAGTTGTTCTAAGCATTCCAGCATACTTTCTTACTATGATATGAGTGTTTCTGTTTCCTCTAAAATCTAAATGCTGAAACCCAAAATGATAGTATTAGTATTAGTACGTGGGGGATTTGGGGAGGTGAGTAGATTATGAGGACAGAAACTTCATTATTGGGATTAGTTTCCTTATAAAAGAGACCTCAGAGAGCTAACTAGCCTTTTCCACTGTGGGAATTTAGGGAGGAGTTACCATCTACAAACCAGAAAACAGGCAATCACCAGACACAGACACCGCACCAGACACAGACACCATCAGTGCCTTGGTCTTGGATTTCCCAGTCTCCAGAACTGTGAGAAACAAACATTTTCTGTTTATAAGCCATCAGTAGGTGGTACTTTGTTATGGCATCCTGAAAGAACTAAAACAATCCTCAAATTTCCACAATACATGAGAATTAATGTTTTACCACTTGATGTGAAATGTGAGAATTTGCAAACATATGGGTCCATTTGCTGGCCCCTTCCCCAGTGTATCCACCTTGTAACAATTAGGCTACAATTGTTATATATATATGTGTGAATATGTTGCATGTACATATATTATAAGTTCCATACTACAATATTATAATTTTCTGCTTTAAACAGTTTAATGTAAGTTAAAAAAATTAAGCAGAAAAAATAGTCTTGTTTTTACTATTGATGATGTTCTTAATTTCCCTTCAGTTTGAGAAATTTCCTTTAGCACTTTTGTAGTACAGATCTGATGGGGACACCATCTCTTAATTTTCTTTTATCTGAAAATTTCTCTATTTCACCTTTATTATTAAAACATACTTTCACTGACTATAAACTTCTGGGTTCTTTTTTTTTCTTTCAGTACTTTGAAGACACGATCTACTACTTGTTTTGTGGCCTTTATATAGTCTCTGACAAGAAGTTAGTGAAATTTCAAATTATTTCCCTGTATGTAATGTTATTTTTTTCTAGCTTCTGGCACAATTTTCTTTTCCTTTTTCTGTTTTCTATAACTTGGCTATGATGTTCCTAGGGGTGATTTTCTTTGTATTTATCCTGGGTGGGCTTCACTGAGTTTCTTAAATCTATATATATTTATTTTCCACCAAATTTAGAAAACCTTCCGTCATTATTTCTCCAAAAGTTTTTCTTGCTTTAATAAAGCAAGAAAAACTATCCTCAAATTTCCACAATACATGAGAATTAATGTTTTACCACTTGTTTATCCCTTTCTTCTACTTCTGGGATACCAGTTTCATGTATTCTAGACCTTCAGACATTGAACCGCAAGTACCTGAAGCTCTGTATTATTTCGTCAATTTTTATTCCTTTTGTTCTTCAGAGACATCCTTCTGCTGTTAAGCCTAATAAATTAATTTTTATTTCAGACTTCGTATTTTTCAGTTCTTGAATTTTTACTTTAAAAATAGTTGTATTACTCTGCTAAGATTTCATTCACTGTGAACATGTTTTTTCCGTTTGGTTCATGAGCATAGTCACAATACCTACTTCACATTGTTGTCAATTCTAACAGTCAGTGTCAGCGTTGGTCTCGATTGATTATCTTTTTGTTCAAGAATAGGTCACATCATTCTTGTTCTCTTTTATGTTGTATAATTATGGGTTGCACTGAGAACATTATGAATGGTCTGTTGTGAAAATTCTGGACTGTGTTACATTTCTCTGAAGATTATTTATTTTTATTTGTTTGTGTCAGCAAGCAATTACCTTGGTTAAACTCAGACCACAAACTCTGTCTTTTGGGAAGCAAGTCAAATCTCAATTCAGTTATTTTATCAATAGCTAGATTCTGCCTCATGAGTGCATGGCTCAGAGGTCAAGTCAAGATTTAGGTAGAGTGATATGCACAGTTTGGGGGTTCTCTTCTTAGCTCACTCCTTTCTGAGGTTCTCCTTTTGCTTTGCAGTGACCGTGGTTGTCCCAAACCCTGTTCTCTGGCTCTTCAGGCCAGAAAGACTATAGGTTTTCCATCAAAGTCTTAGCTGCACCCTGTGATGCTGACTTCAGCCTGCTGCCTGGCTAAAAGCCATAGAAATAGGAAACCCATCCTATGTCATTTCCATCTCTCAAGGATTGACTCTCCAACCTCTGCCTTATTTGCTCATTCATGGGTGCCTTCAGGTCAATGGTGTTTTCATATTTTGCCCGAAGTTTGCTGCTGTTATCTGCAGGAGAGTCAGGCCTAGTAAGAACCTGCTTGGCTATGCTGAAAGTGGAACACATTCATTAGTGATTGGCTTAATAATTGCTTGTATGGGGTTCATCTCCAAGAGAACCACAGGTCTTTGTTTCATCCCTTTTCTCCCTGTCATCTGCTTGTCCTGGGAGTCCATAGGGAGTACACTGGGACACCTGGAAGCCAGAAGATAATGTGACTTGTCCAGATAATCTCACCTGAAAAGAAATGCCGGAGAAGGAGGAGAAAGAGGCAGAAATGGCTGGTTCCCAGGGGCTGTTGACATTTAGGGATGTGGCCATAGAATTCTCTCCAGAAGAGTGGGAATACCTCAAGCTTGCTCAACACATTTTGTACAAGAAGGTGATGCTAGAGAACCACTGGAATCTGGTGTTTCTGGACCTTGTTGTCTCTAAGCTGTACCTAATTACCTGTCTGGAGCAAATTAAGGAGCCCTGGAACGTGAAGAGACACAGTGAAGTAGCCAGACCCCCAGGCTCTTTGCTTTTCTCCAGAAAGGTGACCAGACATGACTGGGAGACTGTTTACCACATGGTCTCCTCCTCCCCAGAACAGCACAGTGGGCTCAGAAGACCTAGAAGAATGGATCATGTTTTCAAAGTTTTGGCTTTTTGTGAAGATGTCTATTGACCGAACTTCGTCACCCTGACATGGAGTACTGAAGAAAATGAGGGTGTAGGATGGAAGGTTTCTGTCTATTGAGTAAAAAATTAACGTTTTTTACAGCACCAGAAATGCTTTAATACCACAGACAGTATACTAGGGAAGCAAAGGTTATGGAATCTAAAAATGAAACAGAGGACAATCTTTGGGACTCAGAAAATAGAGTCAAAACATCCTGACATCATATTTGAGAAGCACCCACAATCTATAGCCCAGATGATCAATATCAGCTTTTTCTTGTAAAAAGCTAGACTGTTAATTACTGGAATGAGCAGCTGAGTTTCAAATTTTCAGATATATATATGAAACATATCCCAGTTGAAGAAAGAAAATAAGTTTACGTAAATCTACCCTAAAGAAGTAAAGATCTATGTATTATTTGAAAAAAATCAAAATAATCCTCTTAAGCATGCTCAATATGTAAAATAGAACACAAACAGACTAAAAAAATAGAAAGTACTTATGAGGTAATTCACAATATCAATATAGAGTAAAACTATAGAAAAAAATTCAATAAAACAGTGAAGCTTAAAAATACAATAATTGAATTTAAAAAATTAACTGGAGGGGCATAATAGTCATAATCAAGCAGAAAAAATTAGAAAATTAAAAACATGTCATTTATAAATATTGAGACAGGAATACAAAATAAATAAATATAGCATAAAATGTGTATAAACTATGGGGCTTATTGGACAACATCGAGCAGACCAATATCCTGATGACAGAATGCAACAATCAATTTTTTTCAAAATATTTTTGCTCCCTCATTGGTTGAATCCAGAAAGGCAGAATCTACAGATATGGACCCAATAGTACAAGATCTGGAAAAACTGTAGTTGAAATATAAGGGAAAATATAGACTTATCAAAATAAGCATAATAATAATAATAATAATAATAATAATAATTACATGTAGAAATTTATTCTAAAACTGCCTATAAAATTACCTCACCTATATTTTTAAATATTGAGCTTCTCTTGCATATTTTATTTACAAAAATTAGGATATTTTTGTACCAAGTAGAGAAACTTCTAGGCTACGATGTGTTCCGGGGTTCTCACCACACCTAGCCTTGACTCTGGCATCTTGAGACTGCTTTACCTACACCAGGTACTGCACTTCCTGACACTGGGAACCAAGTCCTGGGCTTTAGTCTTTCATAGCGACCTTTGCCATCTTCAAAGACATTGTTAATTGTCCAAAAAGTCCTCATTCCTCATATCTGGAGTTGCATTTCATCTCTGTGATAGCCTCAGAAGTTCTGGTAGGCAGATGGTATGTCCATTTGATAGATAAAGAAACTGAGGACAGCCGGGCTCGGTGGCTCAGCCTGTAATCCCGCGCCTTTGGGAGGCTGAGGTGAGTGGATTGCCTGAGCCCGCGGGTTCGAGACCCGCCTAGGCAACTTGGCAAGACCTCATCTCTACAATAAATTAAAAAAATCAGCCGGGCGTGGTAGCACGCGCCTGTAATTCCGGCTACTTGGAAGGCTGAGGTGGAAGGCTCGCCGGAGCCCAGCAGGTCGAGGTTATGGTGGCCGGGAGCGGCCACTGCACTCCAGTCTGGGTGACAGTGAGACTCCAACTCAAAAAAAAAAAAAAAAAAAAAAGAAACTGAGGACAGTGTTGAGAATTAACTTCTGTAATGAGACTGAAACCCAGGACTCAGGGCTATGAACCTTCCCCCAGACCTCACTGGCAGCACAACAGAGAGGTTTGGGGTTATCCTATTGGTGATGGAATGCCAGGGGGCTGCCTGGTCCCCTCCACTGAGGGGGGAAAGTACTCTAGTCCACCTTTCGAACTCTGCCTCTCTTACGACTTGTCTGTGTGGATGGAGCAGGCCATTTCACCTCTCTGGGTGTCATCACCTCCTCTGCAGAAGAATGGATTACGTGGGAGGATTTGTGTGTTTCTTTCAGGATTTTTATCATTCTTTCCATTTTTCTAATATTTTATAGGCTTAGTTTATCTGCCTAACTAGACTGCATCCTTTTTGATGCCTGTGCCTCATCCATCCATCCATCCATCCATCCATCCTTCCATTCAGCCATTTAACAAACATTTCTTGAGTAGGTAGACCCTGACCTGTAAGCCAGGACATGGGCCTGAACAGTCACAGTCCCCTTCTCCATTAGAGGCCCTAGTCTACTGGGACAGCAGATGAGATACCAGGGGGCTTATAATCCATGTGACGAAGACTATAATAGGAGACACCGGGGACTACGGGAGCCATAAGAAGGGAGTCTGACCAAGACTTTGGGCTGAGAGTGTGGGGAGTGACCAGAGAAGACTTCTGGACACAGTGACACCAGGTGGGCAGTGATAATAACAATAATGAACATTTATTCGACATCTCCCATGAGAGTGGCCAACCAGTGCCCTGGACGGAGGAGCTTCTTGGGAACTTTCAGTGGTCATATCAGGAAAGTCCCATGTGTCAGATATGGCTTTAAGCACGGTGCATACATTAACCTGTCTTATCTTTCCTATCACAAATAAGGTGTTAGGAGGATATTATTATTAGCCCTATTTTACATAGAAGGAATCCATGATCCAATGGGATTTAGTAACTCGACTAGGACATGCAGCTAGAGACAGGCAGAGCCATGGTCTGAACCCAGAGTCTGGGCTCTTGAACCTGACCACACCCTGAGTTGGTACTAGCTGGTAACGAGGTAAGAGAAGACGGGGGTCAAGGGCACCAGTTCTGGTGATCACTGCTGAGGAGCTGTGGGACCTGAGCCAGTCACTCACCCCGTCTTGCTTCCCTGTCTGTAAAATGGGCATCATCCCTTGGCCACCTTACAGGTTGTTGAGCTGGCCTAGCGGCTGAGGCATGTTGTGCACTTAGCATTGGGCTTGACTCATCAGACATGGTTGTGAATGTTCACTCCTGTCATTATTACAGGGAAGGAGATGCTCCTCTATTTAAAATGTTGATATTCTGTTCATTGTGGGGTGGGGGGGTGGGATTTTTGCATTCATTTTTATTTTTTAAAAATAGTGCTTAAGACACTTTTCGATTCCTGAGTGTTTGGGTGTCCCCTTGGTTTTTGCATCTGAGGTGCGTGACTCACTTGTTTCCTCCTGGTCCCGGCCCAGGACGGTCCCAGTTTGTGCCTGCTGTCCTGGAAGGACTGTTCACACATCCCCCGTGCTCTCAAGAGTGTCCAGGATCGTGTCACCCCACAACACTAACACAGGCCCAGATAGCTAGGGATGTGCAGTGAACATCATCACTTATGGTGAGACCAGGCATCCTTTCCGTCATGGGCATCCAGGACCCCAAGTCATAGGTCCTCTTTCTGCCCTCGCCGGGTCTGGCCCCACAGCTCACACCCTGGGGCGTGGGGGTGTGGGGAGAGGTGGCCTCAGGCACGGCACTGCTATTTCAGGGCAGACGATGGCTTCCTTCTCTAGCCCAAATGAAACCTTTCCTCTCCCAAATTCCGCAGCCCTCTCATTAGCGGTTGTGTTTGTGGATAATAGCTATAACGAGAACGCAATAAAAAAAATGCAGAATGTGCTGCCGGCCTCTCCTTAACCCTTCCGCAGAGAGCGCCTGCCAGCCCGGCTGAGGTCTTAATGACTCTGATGCGGACCTGGGGGCCAGGACCGGGCATTTGTATTACAGCTGGATTATTTAATCCCCATTAGTTAAAAATGGCAGGCCACAGGCCAGGAGCCCAGGAAAATAAGTGGTGACAGGTGAGAGAAAAATAACATCTTGGAAGCCTCCACAGCCACTTCAAAGGCCGTAGCCCTGCCAGGTCACTGAGGCCTGATGGACACCGTGTCCGGGAAACAGCTTGGCCAGAGGTGTCCCCTGCACACAGGAAAGGAGATGGGCAGGGGAGCCAGGCCAGGCCCAGAATGGCCCCTGTAATTAGGTCAGGATGGAGCAAATACCTTTTCTGTCAGGCGCTGTGAGGAGCTGCTGTGACTTCCATTTCGGGAGGCAAGAGGCGTGCCTCGGGCCAGAGGTAAGCCGGTCGCAGAAGGAACCAGTTTCTTCAACGCATGGGCCGCTGTACTAAAAGGGGAGAAGTGATTGCATGAGTGTGAGTTCACACATGTATATTTGTGTGCTGCATGTACGAGTATGTGTGTGCATCTATGTGTGTGTATACACATGTGTGTGTGTGTGTGTGTGTGTGTGTGTGTGTGTGTGTGTGTATGGAAGGGTCCCTTCCTCTGCATCTCCCTTCCTCTTTCTTCCCACATTTGGAATCACACTTCCCACATTAGGGATTCACGACAACATCCAGACTCCATCTGGATCCCCATGACAGTCTTTGCCTCCAGCTAGACTGGATTTCTAGAATTGGATTTCTAGAATTCCAGCTTGGGGCTGGAGGCTGGACTGGCTATTTAGATAGCCGCTCCAATCATCAAGGTGCAGAAAATGAGCCCCTCTGCCCAGCAAGGGCAGTGGCAGGTCTGGACCCTAGCTGTCCCTCCCGACGGAATCCATTTATCAGCTGCTCCAGTGCTCAGCCCCTCACAGAGAGGGCCCTGAGGGTCAGGTTGCCCAGGTGCAGAGAAGCAATAAAGCCCAATGCAGACTTTCCCACATGTAGGGCCCTGGGGGGCCTCCCTCACTCTTATCCCCCCACATCCACTCCAACCATTCCTTCTTGCATTATTTTAAATTAAATCAACTCACTTCCTAACTGAAATTTATTTTAAGAAGAAACGTTTCGCTACTACCAGAAATGATAAAATCAATGTCACTTGGCATCAATTGCCGATGATGAAAATGAGCACAGTGAACATGGCAGGAGATTTTAAATTCCATCTATCTCTGCAGTCAACTCAAGGTTCTGGGTTCAAGGCTGGGCTGTCCTTGGAAGCATTAACAGATGTGAAGGGGGTGTTAAGACGTTCTAGCACCAGTGGGTTTCTTTCTGATTCACTCAGAGGTGAAAGTGCACAAATGTCCACTGCAGATTATCAACAAGCAACCTACAGGTGGCACTAGGGAGTGGTGGTGTGACTTTGAAATCAGGCTGCCCACTGAAGGTTGCCTGGTCTCTCAAGCTTGAAAATGGAGGGATGGATGGCAAGTTCTGTGCAAAGGCCCTGCACATAGCACATGTCAAGCTCTCCACTGGCGTGTGTGCTCCTTGGGCTAAAGCAGAGCTTCAGGTGCATACTGAGAGTTGGGATTCATCAGGCTTGCCAAAGAGCTCAGGACTACACTGGGCTAAACCGGGTGGGAGTCATAGGACCTGTCCCCAGCCTGAGCTAGCAAGACGGATGTTGAAAGCAAATATTGGCACCACAGAAGTTCTTCCTCTCACACGCTTGCTCGTGGACTGCCAGGAGAGAGAGAGAGCAAGCTAGGGACTTGGGGCGGCTCCCAAGTTCCCTCAGAGATAGGGGCGAGGCAGCTTCCCGCTCAGACCTAAGGTACTACCTCTTACATAAGCCAGTCCCTCTTCTGAGTATTTACACGGATATGAATTTGCTTAATCCTCACAACCCTTAAGTACGAGGTTAGATAAGTACTATGAATTAAGTATTCGCAGTAGCCCCATCTCACAGGCCAGGCTGAACTACTTGCCTGAGTTCACACGGCTCATTCGGTAAGGGGTGGAGCTGGGATTTGAACCCAGCCAGGCTCTGGGCTCTTGATCACTGAGCCAGAGCTGCCTCTCTTCAGAGGCACACACATGTGGCTGTGTTGAGTGTGTGTGTGTGTGAGTGTGTGTGTGTGTGTGTGTCAGTGCCTGTGTGAGTCAGATCGGGGTGTTTGCAGCCTGGGCCACCTCCAGGCAGCTTGGACCAAGAGGAGTTTATTTTACAAAACCAAACCCTGCTCATTTCAGTTTGTTAACATGAAAGCTGCCTCTAATTCCGTCTACAAACACCACATTCTCCCAGCTACAACTGGCAGGGGCAACCAGAATCGCCCCATTTCACATTCCTCAGAGTCACCAAGTGGAGCAGCCAAAGCATGGCCATAATTCAGAATTCAGCACTCGGGTTTCATGAGACAACATCAGAAATGCCACTGGAACCACCCGACTCCTCCGTGACACGGGAGGCGGGGGCCGAGGGTGCAACCTAAGCTGTACACTGCTGTCCAGCTCTTGTCCGAGCTGGGGGCCCAGGTTGGCGGCCCTCCTTCAGCCCAGACAAGTGTGGGCTCTGTCAGAGCTGAGGCTCAGGGCTGAGTGCCCATGCGGGCACTACCTCACTGCCCGCCACAAAGACAGGGAGGCTGGCTTATAAATATGCACCCGGCTGGCCTCTCACCTTCCCACTGGGATTGGGCATTTCTGTGGCCACAGGACAGGAACCCATCTGGCTGAATGCTGCCTTTGATGGCATCCAAAACTGCCTTCATGCTGTGGGGGAGGGTAGGGCAGGGCCAGCTGCAGGCTCTGGACCCACATGTTTGGGGCCCCACTAGGCGCTGAGAACCTGTAAGCTTCTGAAGGCTTAGGGTGGAAGCACACAGCATACACATTTTCATGCTCACAGTCCTGCCTCCATCAATGCTCCATGGTCTCTGCCCTGGACCATCACGCCCCTGCCTCCTCCAATCCATCCTCTGACCATCCCTAGGGCTGTTGTCCTGAAGTCTAGTTCTGAACTTGAAGCCCATCAGTCTCCCCCAACCCCTCGCTCGCCAAATCTTCTGTGGCTCCCTATTGCTTACAACATCAAGGCAAAAATTCTAGCTCATAGCTTTCAAGCACTGCCCCAGTCCAGTTCCAATCTCTGCCTGGTGGGTAACAGATGTAAGGTGGCACTCCTGCATCCCCTCAGCCAGGCAGCTGTACCTATTCCCAGCTGCTGTGAGTGCACCCATTCCCACAGTTGCTGCTTTCTCCAGAGACTGCCCTCTGCTGAAATACCTGGGAAGTCAGCCCCCAACCCCCGCCCCTCAATAAATCACTTGCGTGGGAATCCCTTTCTTGGTTCTGTACTTAGGGCAACCAGCCTAAGACAGGAAACACAAGGAAATCCATGGGAGCAGAAATGGGAATGTTACAAGTTTGCTAATTATATTTTTTCAGATGGAACAGAGTTTGTCTTTCAATTTTGAATAGCAAACATTTATTGAGCACACAGTCATATGCTGGGATAAACATGCTAGGATCACTCACCACACATTACACTCAGAAATCCTTTATATACATATACATGCACACACACAATCACATACCCTGGACAGGGTCACACCACATGAACACTCACATGTAAAGCTTAGCAGATAATCTTATCCTATATATTCACCAACTCTGATGCTCTCTATATATCTGTTTGTATCCTACAAACATTTACACACAAATGTATCTTATATACATTTATGCACACATAACCACAAGACATGTATGCACATGTGACCACACACCATATACATTTTCATGCATGGGGTCATGCCCCATAGACATTCATACATTCATGGTTCTACCCCATGTCTCTTTACATATCTACAGCCGCATGTCATACTCATGTGCACATCCGTTCATTTTATCCACAGAGTGTGTATATGCTCTGATTCCTGCGTCAGGTGGTAGCTTATTTCCTTGAAAAGAAACATGCAGTTAATTCATTTTTTCCCCTGAATTTCTTCCCTGTCAAATGGGAGGAAAAGTTGTTGTGTTTGTGTATCAGACCCATTAGCCTAGATAAACTGTTGGCCTTTCGTAATGATTAATGATAGAATAGTGGAGTTGTTGCAAAAATAAGTCATGCGGTGAGGAGAGAATTGAAGATTATATCTAACACCAGGGGATGGCTTATTAATCTCACTTCTGGAGGAATTCCTGAGTAAATCAGTCTCCTTTATTAATGATATTTCACTCTGCTCTGTGAGACATCTTTTATCCAGCCAGAAGGGCAATTATCTATTTAGGCCAGGAAACAATATTAGTTACTGCCTCCGCTCCAGGGTAAGGAGAGGAGCCAAGGGACGGGAGAGGGAGACACGTAGAGGGTTCCTGTCCCCAGACTGACGGGTGCCAGGGGCCCAAAACCTGCAGGCAGTCTCCTCCTCCCGTGCCAAAGGGGCTTGAGCAGTATGTGTGTGGGGGGGGGTGGGGGGGGGAGAGAGAGAGAGAGAGAGAGAGCCTGAGGTGAAGGGCTGGGGACAGTTGTCCTGCTCCCGTGCTGGAGATAGCCACTGCTGACTCATCCATTGACTGAGCACCCATGAATACCCGCTATGGGCATGACCTTTGCCAGGGCACTGGGAGTCTCCTGGAATGAACGACACATGGACCTCATCCTCTGCCCTGGGGTCATTTCTGCTTTGAAATTCTGTTTCCATCTAATCCTCTTTGATTGCAGTCTGAAGAGAACAGGGGATTGCATAGCAGGCCCTCATAGAAAGAGAAGGTACTTTCTAGATTTGAGTCATCATCTCTCTGTTTACCACACACAGTTTTTAATATAGATGCAGCAAGAAGACCTGGGACCTTGCTTAACTGGCTTATCGGGAGAAGTAACTGAGTCCCTGGTCTTCTCGGAGGCGGTTTTGTTCGTTTGCCAGCTTCTCATCTTCATCATTTGCTCACTCAACAGGCACCTGTGGGGCACTCAGGCCAGGTTCCGGGAAGTCCAGCGATGAGGATTTCATTCTTGCCTGCTGGGAACTGGTAGCCCATGAAAGAATTTGAGCATGAAAACAAAGCAACAACTCTAAGGTGCTAAAAGACACATGAGCTCTTTGTGCCCAAAATGTGTGTGTGTGCGCTTGTGTGTGCGCATGCGTGTATGTGCACTTGTGTGTGTGTGCATGTGTGTGCACATAATAGGTGGGAGAAATCAAAGACCACGTACTGGATGGCAGACACTTGACTCTGGCAACAGCCTCATCGACTTTTAATCCTGGCTCAGCCGCATGACCACGCTGGGAACTTGCATGTGTCTCCTCCTTTCCCTGACCTTCAGTTTTTTAATTCATAAAATGGGCCTAGGGACAGCAATTTCTTCTGAGATGTTTTTGCCAATGCAGCAGGATTTTTTTTAGAGGACCAAATATGCAGAAATGGCTCACAGCAAGGAAGTTTCTGCCGCTGCACACGATGTCAAGTCTCTGTCTTGAGAGGCCATCCAACAGGGCACTCACTTCAATTGTGTTTTTTTTTTAGTGCTTTATTTTACTATAAAGATGTGGGGTACAAGTCAGGATTAGGTACAAAAGGATTGTGTATGCAGGTGAAGTCTGGGCCTCACTTCCCCTGGTTTAGGACCAGGTACCCTTTGTGTTGTTGTGTGCCCCCTCCCTCTCCTGGCAGCGTCGGGCTGTTGTGATTAATGTCCAGGTCCCATTTATGAGTGAGAACACATGGTATTCAGTTCTTTGTTTCTGTGATAGAGCCCTAAGAATGATTTTCTCCAACCCCATCTATTGATTTTGGGGCACATCATTACAACCCGGACACTACTCTAAGCACTTTACATAGTGCTTACATTACAAATCTCTCTGGAGGAGTCAAATCCTGGGAACCTGGGTACAGCCTGGGAACTGCTCTGGCCTGAGCGCCCTGATTGTCTCAGACTCCATCTGTTGGTTTTGGGGCACACCATTACAACCCGGACACCACTCTAAGCACTGTACATAGTGCTTACATCTCTCTGGAGGAGTCAAATCCCGGAAACCTGGGTATAGCCTGGGAACTGCTCTGGCCTGAGCACCCTGTGAGTGATTCAAATAGGAAAGTACTTTTCGCTTTTGGGGAAAGGCCCGTGGGAGCACCCCAGGGTCATCCACAAGAGTGGACTGCCAAGGGCAGCGTCAGCGTCACCTGGGGGAGCTGGTTAGAACGCGGCATCCTGCCTGCCTGCCCTGTGTCTGTGGAATCAGAGGCAGTGTCTTAAGAGGTCCTGCCCAGGCAGGTGAGAAGCACTGCTCTGAAGCACTCTCCTTTGAGCCAGGACCCTCCTCCCTCACCTCTTGCCCCTACCCAACCATGGGCACTTCTTACCTGTGGCTGCCACCCTGCCATAGGCACTCTTCCCATGGGGCCACTTGTTCTTGAGTCTGCATTGCAGTACCAGCGTAGGTGGGAAGTCTCCTGGATAGAGGAGGGAGCGATTCGAGGTTGTTCAGAGAGGGTCCTCAGCAGCATAGCAACTTCTCCCACAGCCTGGAAAGAATGACATTGGGCCTGAGAGTTGTCCAGGGTACCCGTTATGCTGGACTTACCCCCCACTACGGTAGGTATAAGGAGGTGGGCATTGCTGTGTTCTCACGTCACATTCAGAGACATCGAGGTACTGGGAGATTCAATTCTTCCCCCAGGGACTCAGTGGCAGAGACTGTATTCGAGCCCAGGTCTGACCGTCATCAGCACTAACCATCAGGGGGCACTGTCACACACGACCCATGTCCCACCCGGGACTGATCTGCTAGAAGCCCCACCCGCCTTCCCCAGCCTTGGTCTTCTGTCAGCAGGGAAGGGTTCCCCACAGACGATCCTTTCCCTGAGGGGCTGGTGAAGTACACCTAGGTGTGGGCCCCTCAGTCAGGGCATGGGCAGTCCCTGGCATGCCCTGGTGGGCAGCCGTGAACCCCGAAGCCCAGCCCCCTCTGTCAGCGCTTTTGCAGCCCCCCAGCCCTCCCCACCCCAGTAATTAAATAAGTCTCTGGAAGAGGAGCCTGTACAGTATGTCATAAAATCTCTCTGAACTACCTATATTTACCCCTGAAAGTGAATTCTTTATAAGACCCAGGATATCAAAGCGGCCGGGGATCAAAGTCGTTTTAATAAGCCAGCCGAGTGTGCCTGCCCGGCCGGGCCTCCTCCTGCTGCCCTCCTCGGAAGGCACTTAGGACGCCCCTTGGGCCGCATTGTCACTCTGATTGCTGGCTGCACACGCCTTTAGGGGAACAAAAACGCCCGCCCCCTCGTTCCCCTGGCCCTGCCCACCCTGCCCCTCACACAAGAGTGTTGACTCAGTTGGAAGTAGCATTGACCACAAATCGCAGATGATGGTGTACTGGGAGAGTGAGACCAGGTGCTGCAAACTGGCCCACCAGTGCCTTAGTCCACTCAGAGGCAAAAAGAGCAAGTAAGTGCAGCTTTAACATGGGAACAATCAGGAAAATAGTTTCCTTGGCATTGGTTCCTGGAAAGGAGCTCAAGGAAGGCTTGGTAGTCTGGTCACCTCCTGTTCCTGATTTGGGTGTTAGTTACATGGGCGCGTTCAGTTTAAGAAAATTCTTCAAGCAGGCTCACTAAACTTGTGCACTTTTCTGTAGGTGTGTTACATTTCAATAAAAAGTTTTGAAAAATCTGGTCATTTTGCTTGTGATTCTTCTTGAACAGATTCTAAGGAGATCTGGTCACCCTGGGCCTATTCCCACATGGCTGCCACCAATGGGCGCTGAGTCATGGCTGTCCAAGGCAGGAGAGGTGGGCTCCTGCTTGGCCCAGCTCCTTAGCCAGACCACATCACACATCTATGCCAATGGCCTGCCCTGGGAGGAATTGCAGTCTGAGATCCCTGGTCCAGTTCTACATTTTCATTGCGCTCATGCAGAAACTGAGGCCCAAAGGGAGGAAGCCAGTAAGCTAAAACCAGTCCTGATGTTTAGCTGTTGGCTTAGATTTGTTCTCTTACATCAAGGGTTGGCAAACTAAGAAATAGCTTTCTGCCTGCTTTGTAAATAAAGTTTTATTGGAATCAGTCATGTCCATTAAAGTATGCACCACCATGGCAGAGTTGAGTGGGTGAGACAGAGACTGCATGTGGCCCACAAAGCCCCAATATTTACCCTTGGGACCTTCACAGAGAAAGTTTACTGACTGCTGTCTTAAACCACAGTCCTTTCTATATCATGGCCCAGCAGCAAGTAAACCAAATCGAAGTTCATCATCCAACCCAGGCGTTTGCCCAGTGACTCCTCTATCCAGCCCTGCACTGGACTTAGGATGCATACATGAACATGGGAGTAGGAGTCTGTCTGTCCAGGTGGGAGCTAAGATACAGTAGAGTGTTCAGGACCTAGCCGCTCTCCACTAAGTAGCAGTGTGGCCTTGAGAGGGGTCTTAACCTCTCTGGACCTCAAAGCTGTGCACCTGCCACCTCCCTAGTGTTGAGAAAATCCTGAGCAGTTATATGGTTGAAAGTGCTTTGGGGGCTCTATTGGGTGAGGGCGGCGGTGGTGAGGGTGACAATGGTCATAACACCATCATCTGATAGCCACGTGAACTGGGCTTATTGTTCTTAACGGGTTGTCCTATTTAATACTTGCAATAAACTTTTGAGGTAGGTACTATTATTTTGCCCACTTTACAGATGAAGAGACTAAGGCTTTTAAGACTTTAAGAAGTTCAGTCAGTCCACAGATATTTATGGAGCCCTTTCTAGGGGCCATGCTCTGCCACTCTGTGTTTGGCTCTAAGGCTGGAACAGGAAGCAAAACGAAGATGCATGAAGCTTCTCATAAATTAACTTGCCCAGGGATGCACAGCTAGAAAACGTGGCACTGAGATTTGAACTTAGCTTTGTATCTATGAACCAGTAGGCTCCACCTCCTTGTTGAAGAGCAATGATGATGTCAGAGAAGCGGGTGGAGAGTGGGACCACGGCCCAGGCTACCTCTCCAGACTTCTCTCAAGTCAGAGCCTGATCTAGAGCTTAGCACCTGAATGCTGCCCTCCAGAGGCCCTGGAGAGTTCCCAGGAGCTGAATGTCTCTGTTAAGCCACCTTCTTGCTTGGGGACCTGGAACTATGTCAAGTGGACCCCACTGAGACTGTGTCCAGCCCCAAGCCACAGCCCGGAAACTACCTGAAGCCATCTCCAAGGCTGTCCTAAAGAGCCCATCAGGAAGCTCCGGGCCTCAGTACCTCTTTGGGACTTGAGCTGCCTGAGGTGTCCACAAATCCCCAGAGATGGGGGGATGCTGCCACCGGGGCCTTGAAAATGGTTTTTCCACTGTGAAGGGTTAGGTGGGTGAAACTTAGGCCCAGAGGCTGGGGATGAGCAGGCCCCACACCCCAAGGCCTTGTTCAAAGGCCCACTTTGGGGGAAGCTGTCCCCAATGCTACTGCTTCTGCATCGACCACTGCACCCACCATGAAGCTCACAGCCCACGCTACCGTGTCACCAGGCAGGGCTTTTTAGTCTCCTTTCCTCCTCAGCCTGGGAGTCTCTGTGGTGCGAGAACCGGAGGCATCTCTGGGCCCCCTATGCCATCACAAGGAACAACTGTGCTGAAGAAGCAAAGCTTGGTTTTCTTTTCCCGGGTCTCCAGCCAGCTCTTGGCTCCAGGGAAGGTTGTGTGCAGTGGGGTGGGCTGTGGAGAGCAGCTCATTAGGGCTGAGGACTGTTTCCCTCCCAGGTTCCTCTGTCTGCCCTGAGATTTGGAGGAAGCCCCAGAATCCTCCCTCGAATCATTCCACTCCACTTTCTGGGCCTATGGGTCACAGACCCATCATAGTACCCTGAGGGGCAGGCAAAGGGGCTGGGGAACACCTGGGCGAGCAAGGGTAGGAGCTCCTCACAGGGGCAAGCAGTGAGAAGGGGGAAGGAAGGCCTAGAGGCCCTCGGTGGCCCTCACCGAGGAGACCCAGGGGCTAATGACAGCCAGCACGTGCTAGGTCCTCAGCAAGCAGCAGGCCCCATCTCAGGAGCCCTGCCTCTATTCGTGTATTTAAGCCTCACTGCAACTCGCAGAGAAGGAATTGATGATACCTCTTATTCAGGGACAAAGAAACTGAGGATCAGAGGGGTTATGTGGCATGCCTGAGTCACACAGCTAGAAGGTAATAGGGCCAGGAACTGACTCTGGACCCTCCCAAACCCACACACCCATACATGCATGTGCACAGTCATAGCCCATGAGATTTTCACAAAGCTTCGCATCCAGGGCTAAGATGAGGGTGAGCATCAGGAGGCACTCGCTCTCAGGGGCTGCCCCACCCTTGCACAAGCAGGAGTGACAGCATCCTCACTCACACATGTAACTAGGTTGCTTCCACGAACCTTAGTCCCAGACTGTTCCCATTTTCTAAGTGGGGAAACTGAGGCTCTGACACAGGATATGATATGCTCAGGAACATAAAGCATGATTCCAGCAGGACTGGGCATCAGACCCATGGGTGCTGGAAAGCAGGACAGTGCCCGGGTCCCTACCAGGGTGCAGAGGGCTAAGGCTGGCTTGCCAACAGCATCTGAAAGAGGCTCAACCAGGTCTCTCAAACCATCTCCTTGGGAGCCTCTGGCGTAGCCTCTGGCCTGGCCCCATTTCTCCATTCAGGGTGTCTCCCTCCCTCTCCTGCAGAGCCAGCGTGGCCTGGGCACTGTCTCCTTTCTGTCTCTTGCCAGATTCCAGCTGCATGGCTTGTTCTAGGGCTCAGAGCAGAGAAGCACAGCTGGTTGAGGTTAGGCACAAAGCACTAAGTCCTCAACCTGAATCCCCACCCCCACCACCTCCCACCCCAGTTCTCAGACAAGCGCCTGGAGAGGGCACTGGCCATTGGCAGAGGAGGCTGAGGAGGCCAAGGAGGCAGGAACTCCAGACGGCACATTCTTCTCCCGGTTCTCAATGGACCCTCACACATTCTTGGAGGCGGAAGTCAGCTAGCTTTGTTTTGTCCATCTAACAGATGAGGAACTTGAGCCTCCCACAGAGACAGCGCGCTGCCCAAGGGCACCCCACTGGATCCATCCCTTCCCCTGAGCAAGGAGGGAGTGGAGAAAACACTTCCTCATGCCTCCGTGACGAGTGTGCGTGGATCTCATTTGAACCCCGTCTAGATCAAAGTGCGAGTTTTCCCTGGTTAGGCTTTAAAAAATGACTTTTGGGTTTTCAAAAGAAAATGCTCTGCTGACTTAGACATCAATAGCTCACTTAAAACTTGGGGAATTGTGCTATTAACTTTTTTTCTCTTTTTACTGGTCCTCCTCCAATTCATACTCCCTGGATCCTGGGGTGGGGGTGGGGTGGGGCAGAGCCCAGGTACCTCCAGCCTCTGCTCTGTGGGGGAAGATACTCTTCCTGGGGTGGGGGGCGGAGGCGAGTTCCTCACAGGGGCAATGGTGGGCTCTGTCAAACTGGGGAGGCAAAAGGTAGTGTCTGCTCAGAAAAGGGGTAACGATGGTCCCCTGTCTTTGGGTGACTGAGGGGATCTCCTGCCACAGATTTGCAAGGGCTGGATCAAGGTCGGAGAGCAGTTCCATAACCCCGACTACAACAAGATTGCAAGACAGAGAGAGAGAGAGAGAGAGAGAGATCCACTACATAAATAGGCCAACACATTTGTTCATTTCTCCGTGTTGAAATTCCTTTGCAATACCTACCCCCACCCCCCAAAATGGGAAAAATTGTAAAAATGATAAATTGGGGTTTTGTGTGTGTGTCTTGTTTTAAACCAATATGATCTCAATTCTTTTGTGGGCTTTGAAAGTCCATGCGGGAATTCCCCCCTCGCTGTAAATACCCAGCGTCCGGGCCTTGTGGCATGTGATCTGTAATAAACTTCAAAAGAACACCTTTGACATTTTAGATAACTTGCAAATGATGATGCAGAGAGATCTTTTGCCACTACAAAGAAAGAACAAAAGAACCGACATGAAAGAGAAATCAATAAACATATGGCAATTAATAAAACATTTTCTATGAATACCCTACAAAGAGTTTTACAACGGTATAAAAACCCAACAGTTGTTTCAATGTGGATTTAAGAAGTCTCAGCTGGCGTATTAAGACATCCGCGCTGAGCTGCACACGGGAAGGCACAGAAAACCCTGGGCCAGGGCTGGGCTTGTAAATCCATCAGAGGCAAAGGTAGGGATCTGATGGGGAGATGGCCTGGAAGGGGCCAGAAGAATGGAGCCATGCCTTCGTCTTCAGGGCCAAGGAGACCAGGTGGAGAGGAGTGCTTCTTTGCAGTGGGTTGGAACCACTGGTGAACAAGCCCATCTGGAAGTTGGCCTGGGGTCCCCCAAAAACCTCACTGGCTAAGCCCCACTCCTGTTCTCAGAGATGGGCACTAGCATACCCAGAGACTTCTGACTTCTCTCTGTCCAATCTCTGCCTTCCCCCAACTGTGTCCAGCCTGGGACTGGGGGAGACTCACTAAGTGGAGGTTTTTAATTACCAATAAGGGACAGGCGCTGATGAATCAGAACAAATCAGCTATACACAGATGGTGAGCCCTGTTGAATTCCCCACTGAACTCTCAGCCACAGCTTCTGGGACGTTTCTTCCTTACCTCAGGTCCTTACCTCAGTTTGACTCCTGCCTCCATCACTTCCAGCTCGCTGAGTGACTTCTTTAGTTTTCCTTGGCCTCAGTTTCCCCTTCTGTACAAAGTTGTCTGCCCATTTCCTCTCTCAGGCTTTTTGGATGTTCGTGGACATTAGTGTGAATCTCAGAGCCATGTGCCCTTGGAAGTGGGTGAGGAGGGGAGGATGGCCCACTTTCTACCAGGACCTGCTGGGGCCATACCATTGATCTACCCTCCCGCCCACCTCCTGGCCTCTAGGTGGTATCCACGGCTTCACCTGCAGTTAGAAAATATCAGAACCTTCTGGCCCTTCATACATTAGAAAGTTCTGCTTGACATCCTCTGCAAACCACACTGGGTGAAAGATTCCTTGGAGGCTGGAGCTGGTGGCCCTGCCAGCCTAACTCCATGGAAATTGTGAAGCTTAGGCTGGTAGATGGGGCTTCTTTGGGAAACTCAGAGGAAAGTTAGAACCGGACAGCCCATGGTAGTTTGCCACACAGAAAGCAAGACAGACAGATGAGAGGCCAGGAGGAGGGCAGAGGAAGAACGAGGCAGATACTGGTGGTATTCCTTTCTGTGCAGTGTGTTCTTCTACGGGGAATTGGTGTGTGTGCGTGTGTGTGTGTGTGTATTGTCTGAAAGGAAGCAGCCTGGTTTAGCAAAAAGGCAGAAAGTATTTGACCACTCGGTTGAGATTTATTTGTTTATGCTTTACTTTGGTGGGACTTAGTCTCCCCATCTGTAAAATGGATACTAGATTGCAAACATCACAGGTTTTTCATAACAATTAATCCAAAGGTCCAAGATGGACCCCACTAAACTGCTGTCATGAGTGACATCATCTTAATCATGGCAGGGCTGATGGGCTGCCCTTCCTCTGAATAAGGAGGTGGTCTGGCCTGGATCTGTCCTTTGACTTCCTGACCCCAGTGCAGTAAGTTTTGTTCACTTATGGCAGCATAAGTGAACCTCCAAGGTAGAGAGGTTGGAGCACTCCATCTGCCTCCCAGTGGCGGCCTCCACTCCTCCCCCACCAGTGCCTCTCCAATCCTCTGTAACAAGGAATAGCCAAGCAGTTCAGACTTTCATCTAAATCAGAGGCTCGTAACTTTCCCAGACAAGCAGTCCTGTCCTGGACAGCCCTGACTAAGAGAAGGAACTTCCTTACACCAGGTTGAGATCTTGCTCCCTTGGACCAGAGGATCTCAATTCCAGCTGCACCACAGAATCAGCTGAGATGAATCAGAAATGCTGAAGAGGAACATCAAGGGAAGGATCTAGGTGAGAGTACTTTTACGGCGTTCCAAGTGATTCTTATGTGCAGCTGGGTTGACAGCCACTGCCCCGACTGCTGCCCGCTCCCCCTGGTGGGATGCCCAAGGGTCCTCTCAAGGGTCTCTGCTGGGGCGGGCCAGTCACTGCTCTTGAACACAGCTGGGCTGGTCTTAGGTGTAGGGCACTGCTCTGCACAGAGTACCCACTGACACTCAGCTTTCATGTCACCCAAGATCCTCGTGGAAATACATGCCCCCAGGTGCCACCCAAGCCCTATTAAATCAGAATCAGCATGGTAGGACCCCAGCAAGTGGCATTTTTATCTGGCTACCTCCCCAGTGGGATTCTTTGCACATTAAAATCCAAGAAACAATTCTGTAGGGTTAAGAGCAATGACTTTGGGGTTAAAGAAATCTTGGTCTGAATCTCAGCTTCACCATTTTTTTGTCATTTGGGCAAATCACTTCACAACGCTGTGCCCTGGTTTCCTTGTCTGTGACATGGATTAATCATATCTACCTTATGGGGTTAGCATGAAGTTCAAAGGCGCTGAGGAGTGTAAAATACATAGCTAAGGATGCGGTTAATAGTATGTGCTCAATCTAAGGGAGCAAACAATAATAATGACTGTTGTTGTTGTTAGGCGCTTCTCCTTCCTTGATTTACTTTATAGCACTTGGAGTTCCTCTGGAAAGGCCAGGGGTGACAGAGGCTGCCCAGAATTTGAGGACAGGAACAAGAAATTAAGGATGTCCTTCTTTCCTTTGGTATCTGGACAGAGTAACTGAGGGCTTTATGCTGGGTTAGGAACTCAGCTATGGATCTTGTCCCCAAGCAACTTTCCCTATATCCCATGGACAATAGTGACAGTGCTGGTCAGAGAAAGGCCTGGGCAGAGCCTCCAGAGCTTCCAGGACGGCCTCTCTCAAGACAATCATATAAAGGGGCAGCATTGGGACAGCAGGGCCAGCCTCAGAGTTCTTCAGACTCACACACACTTCATAATTGCCACAGCAGTTTCCATGTGTGGGATTCAGCAGAAGCTACCCTGACCCACCTCCTTCTAGCTGTCTGGCCAGATGTGCCAGTGTCACCCATTCCTTATGCGGGTGGCCTGACTGCTGCCACTGCAGGCCCATCACGTCAGAGGGCACCTGCACCTGTGTCCAAGTGGAGCTGGCAAGTCATCCCGAGGTGGTGTTGATACCACACCTGCCTACGTGTCGGTTGTGCATGTGACTGCAGTGACATGAATGCGTTAAATGTGACACGAACCGCTGAAATCAAAGTGCAAGACCGAGGGGGTGAGTGCTCCTTGAGGCAATTTCCTTAAGAAAATATGCTGTCAAATTAGGAGGGAACAAAATAACTACGAAAGACCGTGAGCGCTATAATGATCTAGACATTGTAAATATTCAGACATATTCTGCATTCGTGTTGCTTCTCAAGCCACATGGAAGAAAAGAAAGTGCAGACAGTAGGTTATGGGCTTCAGAATGACGTAAGAATGACTACCTGGACCTCCAGCTGGAGGAATCATGCTCAGAGAACATGACTCGGTCCTATGTGGAAAGATCAGTGAATGCTCATTCCTTCATGTATCATATTTAATTTTTGTAAAGGTTTACCCCAATAAGTATATATTGTTTCTAACAATTTCACACTGTCATTTTTGATTATGTGACTCCCTACCCAGCTGATCATTGAAAATGCTTCTGCCGTTCCCTTTGGATCAGCAGAATTTAGATTGCTAATCTGTTTTACAGACGAGAGCACAGAGGTTGAGCACCATGAAATAACTTGCCCACAGTCTCAGATCTGGTACAGGGACAACTAGACTCAGTTCTTCTGCCCAGTGGTATGAAGAATTCTGAGATGATCCCCAAGATGCCCACGCCCTGGTACACATTCCCTATGCAGTCCCTTCCCCTGGAATGTGGAAAGAGTTTGGGATGTATAATTAGTTTACTAGTCAGCTGACTTTAAGTTCACCAAGGGGAGATTATTCTGGGTGGGCCTGATCTAATCGGTTGAAGACAGTGGTCAGAGAGGCATTTCTCTTGCTGGCTTCAAAGAGGATGAAATCCACCATGAGTTCTATAGAATCAAGAAACCATATTCTTCCAACAATCTAAATGAGCTAAGGAAAGGACCCTGAGATTCAAAGGGGGCCCAACCCTGTCCAACACCTATGCAGAGGTCTTGTGAGACCCTGTGCAGCAGCTCCAGCTAACCCACGCTCAGACTCCTGACTCATGGAAACTGGGCAATAGTCAGTTTATGCTGTTTTCAGATCCTACATTTGTGTAGTTTGTCACAAAGCAACAAAGGATTACTACAGCCCCCCAAAGACCCCAGATATAGCTGTGCTTTACCCCAGACAGGACTCTCTGGCCTTGGAAAGCAGGGCTGGGCTGTTCCTATGAGGATAGACCCATCCAAGGTGACTTCTTACTTCTGAAGCGATGTCTTGCTTTTATTCCAGGCAAATTAATTTCCCATATGAAATTCAGCTTAAGCAAATTATTAGGAAGAAAAGCGCCCGCCTCGTTCCCGCTCCCAGGGAAGGGCACTGGCATTAGCTTCTGTTTTTGAATTAAACATCAATAAAGTGGCTTGTCATTAGTGTTACTTTGGATGGAGCTTTTGTAAATTTCATACTCTGTAAGATCCTCCTCCGCTTAATAAGTTTACTTTTTCCAAGGTGTTCAGGGTCCTCACGGCCCCTTCTCTCAAACATGGAAACTCAGCCTCTAATTACTAGTCCCAGCTCAGCCCCTGGGCCCTGCTTTTAAAAATGAAAGTGCCTGAAAAGGAACCACTTGAAACCATTTATTAACTGCTTTGGGTGTCTTTTTCCCTCTTTGGGGAGACGGGAGGTCTCTGCTGTTTCTACCAGACCGAGGAGCTCAGGGCAGAGATGAGCTTTTATTTATTTTGCTACTCCTAGTTTCTAGCATTAGGCCCGGGAAGTCAGAGATGCACAGGAAGTGTTTGCTGAAGGCCGGCAGGAAGGAAGAAAGAAAAACGAAGCAAGAAGAAGGGAAGGAAGGAACAGAGCAAAAGGAAGGAGGAAGGGAAGTGGGGAGGCAGGGAGGATGGAAAACAGGGGACAGTGCTCCTGACCTCACCGCACATGGTGACCCGCACAGACTCGTCTCTGTACCAGGCAAGCCCGCCCCATTTCCAGTCTACCCATGGCCACTGCAAACCTTCCTGCCTGTCTTCCAGCTTAGTGGAGCTTTCTGCTTGAGGACAATTTCCTGGCTGCAGCCGTATGCTCAGACCATGTGCCGTGTGCTACAGTCTCCAGAAGCCCCCTGCCCGTCAGCACTGCTCCCTCCCTTCTCTCACTTTCCCACTTACTCACCGGACTTCCTGGCATCCTCCTCCCCCTTGCGCCTATCTTGTCTCAGCCCCATCTTGGGGGAGGCCAAACTAAGCCACCCTTTCTTGCCCTACTCATGCCTGTGGCAGACATCACTTATCAAGCAATCTTGCCTGTTCCTTCTGGACTCAGACAAGACTTCAGAATCCTTCCTTGCACGATGATCTGGACAGCCATGATTAATCAGCTCATGGAAACACAAACCCTAACTCCAAAAGCTCCGTCCCTGGACCTCTTCTTGTGCACTCAATGGGAACCACCGTCCAGATGTCATGCTACAGCATGCTACAACAGACCCTCAACCCGCTGAGGGAAAAAACAACACATTACCACACTTTATGATAAACGGCCCATTATCATGCAGTATATAGTGTGGACAAACCATAGAGTAATATGGATTTACTCTACACTAGCCACTATTCTAGGTCCTTCACATGGAATCACGTATCTATCTTTATGACAACCTTTGGCATATGTGTTTTCATCACCTTTTGATAAATTGGAAAACTGAGGCACAGAGAGGTCAAAGCGCTTGTCAAACATCACACAGCTTGTCAGTTGTGGCGCTTAGATCCAAAGCCAGTTTGTCACTAAGCAATACTGCCTCCAACAATTAACCTACAAAATGCCATTCCTCAAAGCGATGGGGCATATCGGTGTACTCTAAAATACGAGACACACCCAGCCAAAGCACCCTAAGGCCTGGGTAGGCCTGAGCTGGGGGGCACACCTGCCTTGGTGTGACTGTGACTGAGTTGGAGAGGGCTCCTAGTTTAAGACCACACAGTATCCCCTCTAACCACAGGGCTGCTCTGCATCCAACCAGGGCCATGGTCCCCTCCCAGGCGCTGCCACCCCTTCGAAGCTCATCCATCCGGGTGACACTCAGAGACCTGAGACCCAGGGATTAGATGCGTTCCCCGACAGCCCCGAGGTTCCTGGCTGGAAATGAGTCATTTCTATGCATGGCCGCACCGCTCGGAGGCCTTCTTCCAGAAACAAGACCACACGGTCACTTGCAGCTTTATCTGCAGGCAGATGGGAGAAAATATGTTTCTGCACCTCAGATTTCTTGGCCATCTCTCTCCAAAGCCACTTACTGGGAGCCCATCACCACCCAGACAGAGAGAGGCTGATAATGCCCTCGCCAGGGCTCAGCAAGTAGTTGAACTAATTAAATGCATGTCAACTACAGACCTCCAGCCACCTCTGAGGAGGGAGGGACAGGCCAGGCCCCAGGGGCTGAGAGCCAGCCCGGGCCAGGTGTCCCTGCAGAACCACGGACTGGGGCAGAAAGGATGAGAGGCTGGGCTTGGACGCTGGAGCCACAGCAACAGCTGACCAGTGACTTCCAGAGACCCATTCTAATCCCCAAATGCCAATAACAGCTAAGTTATCCGGTAAGAACCATGTGCCAGACACCGTGCTCGGAGCGTTCCACATATTCTCCCACCTGACAGAGGCAGTTTGCACGGTGGCTAGAGCCAGATGGGACTCAGATTCCAGACCCTTAGAAGTCATGACCTGGAGTTGATTTTTTAACCTTTCTGAGCCTCAGATTTCTTATCTCTAAAATGGGTGACAGTTTTCACTTCAAAGTGTTCTTGTTGAACAAGTTAACATGAGTGAAGCACTTGATAGTTCTGAGACAGTGGTAGCTATTTTTGTTATCACTTTATTTAAATCCTCAGGGTGGTTTTGGGAGGAGCTATTATTATCCTGCTTTTACAGAGGAGGAAACCGAGGCACTGAGAAGTTAGGCCATTTGCCCAAAGTCACACAGAGCTGTCTGGGCTTGACTACATGTCTGTCTGAATCCTATGAAGACAGAGTCTTTCTTTTTTATGGAGCCTGAGGCATCTTGGGGCAAGGGAGTGGGTAGAGCTTCTGACCAGGGCTGGTCTAAACCCTGCCTTTGGGACTTGAGGCCTGGGGCTTGCTCTTTTTCTTTCTGGGCTTCTGGAGTCTCATGGGTGCTATGAGCAGATGGATGGATGGGTGTTAGACTGGATGACAGCTATGAATTGGTGTTGTTCAGAGACCATTTAGTCTTGAGGACCGCTCAGCCCCTGGGAGCCCAGGCATGCACTGAGTCACCCTGGTGACTTCCTTTCTCCTGTGTACCCTGATGTTCAGCATCAACACCAGTCCCCATGGTGTATTTGTGTGACTTTGCAAATGGCTCCCCTACTTTCAAGGAGGATTTCAACCCTCACTGGTCTTGGCCAGGAGCCTTTTGGTAGTGGACAGCCTGCACACCTGTACATGGCAGTTTTGCAGATGCCTGACGTTCCACCGTTAGTCACATACTCCTTGGTGTAAGCAGAGCAAACCCCTGGAGTGTGTATAAGAAAGCAATCGTCCTGGTGGCGGTGTAGAAGGCACAGACAGATCTGACTCTGCACCATGAAGGGCTTCATTTGAATGAGGTTGGGCATTGGCGGGGCTAAGGCAGGAGTGGCAAGGGGAGAACCCTTGTGCTCTTTGGGGGCCTGCTCTGCGTCTGTGCCCAACTCTGAGGATGCAAGAAGGAGGCCCTTCTCCACCCACACCCAGGAGGGAGGCGGGAGGAGCTCTTCGCCTTCCTCCTACAGGCCGGGGGCAGGTCTGGCCTGGCCATTGAGGCGTCTCTTCCTGGATCAGAGTCGCCAGGCCTGGTCTGTCCCCAGTGGTGGGATCTGCAAATACATTTCCCAAACCCATTCTAAATCGGAGCCGTGGGGTCGGGATACGAACCATGAGAGGTGTGGAGTGGACAGGAAGTCTGGCCTTGGGGTCCTCTACCCACAGGCTGCTCTTTCTGGCTGACACCTTATTCTGGGTCTATGACAAAGAGCAGAGTCAGAGCTCAGGAATGGCTGGATAACGTGGGACCATGGAACTGAGTCTGAGGACACAGGTCAAGGGCTTTTGCCTTCTGTTCTGGGGGTGGGCTGCAGCCTCCCTAGAACCTGTGCACCCTCTGCAAAGCCCTTCTGCAGGACTTCAGGCAGAAAGGTCAGTCCAGGCTTCTCGTCGTTCCCACGATGACCCCCTTCCCCACCCTTTCATTGTCTCTTCCAGATGAATTCAACATCAGTTGAGAATGTGTCTCCTCACTTGGGGAGAAGGTGAACACGTTTATCTCTACAAATAAAGCACAGAGTTAGGGCATGAAGCACAGAGCTGTTTTGTGGTCACCCATTATGTACAAAGGGCGAGACCCACGCTGAACAGCCAGGGGTGGATGGTGATGGTTAATTCCATTTTTGGCCCTCAGCTCCAAGCTTGCCCTGCCAGATGCAGTTTTGTGATGCGGGGGGCAGGTGGGTACTCTGTCAGTCACATTCCTGGGTCCCAGTTAGGTGCTGTCAATAGGGTTTCTAGAGGGAGACTTGAAGCTGGAGGAGCAGGAAGATCCTGGCTCCAGGATCTTCCACTTCCTGTCCACTGGTGGGTCTCAGCGATGCTTCACCCGGTGGCAGTAGTTCCCTTTGGATGCAGTGGCTGGCCCCGTTTGCAATTTTTTCAGTTCTTGTAGTACAAACCTTATTGTGCACCCCAAAAACACCAACACCAGCTGCCGGTGCCCCCTGCCCAGCAGTCTGGTCCTCGATTTATGGAACCCTTTCACCAAGCCCAGAGACACCAGCCAACGAATGGCCCTCCTCAGAGGTCTGGATTCCAGGCCCAAGGGACTCTGCCTCTAAGCTTCTAAATGTTAATAACTCCAACCTCTTCTCTTTATTTCCATACACATGTGCGGGCACTTATAACTACCCACATGCACACATATGCTGTGTATGCATACAAGCCTTTAAAACTTCACAAAGTATGACTGTGTGCACACCCACATCAAGTATACACAAACGCACTGTGCATGCACACACACATAGTCAAATACACACATGGACCACGTGTGTACAATCATCACTGCCTATACCCACCACACACACTGTAAATGCACACACACGCACCATGTCTACATGCACAAACATACCACATATGCATACGTGCATGCATAACCCCGCACATGCAGAAAAGAGCACGCATAAGCACAGATCCTGCCTATACAAGTCTGCATGCGCTATATATGCAGATTAACCACACAGATTTGCTTATCTGCACTTCACGTAAACACACATGCATTGCACATACCCATACACACATCACGTAAGCATGCACGGGGGCACCACATATGAATGCACACACGTGTGTGGGAGTAAACAGGCACACTCATGTGTGCACACTCATACACACACAATCACGCTTGTCCACATATGTGCACACACCACATGTGCAACATGCATGCCTACCACAGGGCATGCGCGTGCAAGAGCACCATGTGTATACATACGCATGGACCACATACGCACGTGTCACGCACACACATGCGCCACCTATGCACACGCACGCACGTCGCACTGCGTCTCCTCACACACGCAAGCTCGCCACCCAGAGCATGCGTGCCCGCAGGACCACGCGCGCGCACACGCACACGCACACACGCACGGGCTCGCCTGCCCGCTCGGGCCTCGCCCCCAGCCCTGCCGGGCCTGGCTGTAATTGCTCCCAGCCCCGGAGTCTGGCAAAACGCTCTTGCGGGGCGTGGGCTGCGGCCCCTGATTAATCCCAGCTTTTCCGCGCCCCCAGCGCCGACGCCCCCGACCCGCGGCCGGCCGGCGCATCCCGGGCCCGGCTGGTAATCAAAAGGCAGCTTTCGGCGCGGGCACCTGTTTGCGGGCGCTCCTCCCGCCGCCGCGTTTTATCTCGGCGCGCGGTGAATAATTCATGGCCCGGGGCTGCTTTGCAGTCAAACGCGCCGCGTTCTGTCCGGCGCCGCCGCCGCCCGCCGGCCGCTCTGATTTATTATTTAGCAGCGCGGCCGCGCCGTGTAAGGTGAGCATTGTGGCTGCTCGCAGAACTGTTACAATCTGGCCTCGTTAGTGGCCTTTCTTGCTGCCTCTCCAAACAGCGGCCCCGCTGATTGATTTTCCCGCGGAACCTCTGCCATGAAATCCCACCGCTGCTGCTCTCAAAGCTGTTGCTGTAAAGTCAGACTTGGCCCTTCTTCTCCAGAACAAGAACTCGTGTTTGGATGCGCTTTCTTCTTTTATCCATTGTGTCTTCTCCTCTGCCGCGGCGTCCCCCATTAGTGCGTCCCCCTCGGCTCCCTCCTCTCAGCACAGGAGATGAGGGCTTTTTCTTGAGACGGCAGGCCCTTTGGGGGAAGGTGGAGGGGCTTTCATGGTGGCAGCCGCGACAGAGCCGGCCTGGGGAAAAAAGTTTTCCTGCCTTGGAAGTTTTCAAACGCAGAGAGGCTGATCTGGGTGGAGGACGGGCTGGCTTTGCTGGCTACTGTCCCTGCTCCAGGGAAGACGAAGTCTCCTAGGACTCTTGAGAGGAGGCAGAGGAGGGAGGGCAGCTTGGCAGCGCCCACTATGTGTCAGGCTTGCTGGGTGGCTCAGGGTGACTTAATCCCAGAACAATCCCGGAGTGGAGGTGTGAGACTCAATTAACAAGCAAGGAGAGGTCACAGAGCTGGCAGAGGAGGCTCTGGATTGGCACCCTAGGCCCACTGCCCTGCACCTTTTTTTCCTAAGCCACTCTGCGCCTGCGCTGGATAACATGTGAGTCAAACTTTGATGTGGGTATCCCAGTTTCTCCTGCACTTCTGACAGCCCAGGGAAGTTCCCGTCCTTGAGAGGGTGGGCCCAGACGTAGCCCTTTTTCCAAGGATGCCACCATAAGTCACCCTCGGAACCAAGCCGTCATGGTTTCAGAAGTGCTGCAGTTTCGAGAAGGGAGAACCAGAAGCGACCCATCTGGGTGGGTCTGTTGGGGGCTCAGAGCAGCTGAGAAGTTTTCTTCGAGAAGCATATTGCATCCTGCAGCTTGACTGGAGATGTACTTTGGGCAGGGCACCCAGGATGAAGCAGGGGGTCCTGAATCCTGAAGAGTGACTCCTGGGGTCCCAGCAAATCCTGCTTCCTGGGCTTTGCGGCCCCCTTTGCCAAGACAAGGAAAATATGCTTGGACTTTCCCTGCACCCCCCCCCCCAACATGCAGCAAAGATGTCTCTAGAAATCTCTCCTGACATTGGGGTGGGCTGGAGATAGGCACTGCAGCGGCAGGATAGCTGCAGGTGGGATGGATTCCCAGGTTCACCTGTGCAGTTCTAAAGCCCCTGCCCAGGAGTGCAGCAGCCAGGATCAGGATGGTCCCCCATAGACACACAAGCCACTCTCATGCTCAAAGTCCTCACTGTCAGATCCGGGGTAAACTTTGCTTCACGTTTTCCCTAGCAGTTATTTTTGGGGTCCTACAGCCTACAGGCAATGTTCAAGGTGCTTGGGAACATGGTAGTTACCAAAGGAGACAGAATCCTTGTCCTCATGAATCTTCCTCATAGATTGGGAAAACAGATGATTTGAAAATAATTAAACATGGCCAGGTGTGGTGGCTCATGCCTGGAATCCCAGCACTTTGGGAGGCCAGAGCAGGAGGATTGCTTGAGTCTAGGAGTTCGAGACTAGCCTGGGCAACATAGCAAGACTTTGTCTCCACTAAAAATAAAAAAAAAGAGAATTAACCAGATGTGGTGGTGCGCACCTGTAGTTCCAGCTACTCAGGAGGCTGAGGCGGAAGGAGGTCAAGGCTGTGGTGAACGGTGATCGTGCCACTGCACTCCAGCCTGAGCAACAGAGTGAGACCTCGACTCAAAATAATAACAATAATGATGAACAAATGTGTTGGTTGTCATCCACCCCCTTCCCCTGCCATGGGACTGCTCTCTGCCCTCTGCCTTGCTGGGTGCCCAGGAAGGCTGCATTCTACTGACTGTGTAGCTCGGGCTCCCTGCACTCTGGTTTCTGCTGGGCTTGGCCAGTAGAAGGCACTGGCTGGGGTCGAGGGGGGGGCGGGGTGTGTCTGGGTGTTTCTTCCACAGCTCCTTCCTGCTTTGACACTGGGGTTCTGGCTTGTGCCAGGAGGGTCCTCCACCCCGCCCAGGCTCTCTCTGGGCTCTGGCACCACCGCTGCCTTCCCTGCCCACTTTAGGTCTGGGAATGGCAACAGCTTCCCACTGTTGCGAGCCCACGGTGTCTCCGCATCTCATGTCAGTCCCTAATCCCTCCCACACCGCTGCAAATGGTGCCCCCCATTAAATTCCCTTCAGAGTCTCAGCCGAGTGTGCCTTCTGTTCCCTCCCAGACCTTGCCTGACAGCAAATGAATAAGTAATATGAGATATAAAGCCAGAGAGGAGGGCAGAGTGATGCGGTGTGGTTTTGGATAGGGTAGTTAGGATAGTTTCTCTGAGAAGACATATGAGCAGAGACATAAAGAGAATGACGGTCAAGCCATGCCAGTGTCTGGGAAAGAGCAGCCAAGGCAGGACAGCCAGAGCAGAGGCCGTGTTCAGCTTCAGTGAATTTTTCTGGAGATTCTTTCAACACGTTTGACCATTTCATGATGGGTGATGTATGAGTGCACCTGTTCACACGACACTGAATGTTCAGTAATTTTTGGCCCCAAATGGCATGACCTTCATGCCCCACTCTCCCTATTTACCCGATCTCACCCTGAGTGACTTTTGTTTTTAATTTCTCCAGATGAAAAAAGTCCTAAAAGGGGAGCATTTTTCCGATGTGGAAGAGGTGAAAAAAAAAAAAGGCACTAAAAGGCATCAAAATTGAAGAGTTCAAAAACTGTTTTTGAGCAGTGGAAAAAGTGTCTCAACTGGTGTAGTGCGTCAAACAGAGAGTACTTTGAAGGTGACTGAAGCTTAAACATGTAAGAATAAACACACAATTTTTTAAATAACTAAATTCTTCTGAGGGGGGTTCCCCCTTGTATGCTACCTTATATAGCAAAAGGGACTCTGCGGATGTGATTAAATTAGGAACCTTGAAGCAAGGGGGTCGCCTGGGTTATCCAAGTGGGCCCAATGATGTAATCACAAGTGTCCTCATAAGAGGGAGGCGGAGGGAGGTATGATTACCGAACAGGAAGAAGGTCATGTGTCACGGAAGCACACGGAGAAAGAGCAGAGGGATGTGAGGGCACAGGCATGGGTCAAGGAATGCAGGCGCTTCCAGAAGCTGGAAAAGCAATGCACTGCAGAAGGACCAGCCCCGCGACATCTGGCCTTTAGTCCATGGAAACAAACTGATGTTGGCCCCTGGCCTCTAGAATTGTGAGAGATCACATCTGTGTAGGTTTAGGCCACTAAGTGTGTGGCCTGTTGTCTCAGCAGCAATAGGAAAGTAATTCAGCCCTCGAGTCTGATTACTGCCCTCCTCTGCTCAAAACCCTTCCATGGCTCCCCATCACAGCATCAAAGCCAGGGCGTCCACAAGGCCCCCCCGTGAAGTGTTCCTGTTCCGACTCAACCTCATCCCCGGGTCCCTGCTTCCCTCGCATCTACCCTGCTCCAGCCACACAGGCCTCCTGGCTGGACCCTCAAGCATACCGGGCACGTTTCCCTGGTAAAGTCTTTGCAATGGCTGTTCCCTCTGCCTGGACACCCTTCCCCCACATGTCCACTGATCAAATGTCATCTTCTCAACAAAGCCTCCACTGTCTACCCCACTTACAATCAAAGCCCTTCCTCCCTTTCTGCCCTCACTCACTCCTGACACCTGCAGTCCGCTTTGATATTTTTTCTTTTGTGTCTTAATGTGCATCACTCTCTATAAGTGACTTACTATCGGCTTTCCTGTCTGTCTCCCCCACTAGACTGTAAGCTCCATGAGGGCAGGGATCGTGTGCCTGGTCTGGTGCTCTGTTCCCAATACTCATGCCTCACACGTAGTAGGTGCTCAGCAAGCATCCGTTGAATAGATAGGTGAATGAATGTCTCCCTCTGGCGCTGTCAGATCCTGCTGGTTGCCTTCTGGAGAGTCTAGCAAGGTGAAACTCTGTGATTCCCTTCCCCAGCCTGTGGACCACCTCTGACCCCTTTTGGCTCCTGATAGGCCCACAGCACAAGCAGATCTGCCAATTGCCCCACGATACAGAGAGAAAACCTGAGTTTTGGCTTGTCTGGCTGACAATGGAATGCTACTGCCTAAGACCAAGAGAGGGCTGAGGGTCCATCCCAGCCCCTGTCTGGCCAGGATGGATTCCAAACCCAAGGAGGGCAACACCTAGTCAGGCTCACTGTGCTCTGGGGTAGGGGATCCTCCCCTAGGTCCTGTTGGGAAACTGGCCCCTACTGTACCCTGGACAGGCATGGGTGGCTCAGACCTGGTGCCAGCTCCTGGGGACCATCAGGCAGTCAGCCCAGCATTGTGGTCTATTCCCCCCACACATACTAATCCCCCCACCCAGGTGCTAGGCCCTGTGCTGAGTGCTGGGTTGGAGCAGTGTGCAGCCCAGGGCTTCTCAAGGGCAGCAGCATATTAACATCTCACCCCAAAGACTTCTTTGTTGTGGGGTCCATCCGGTGCCTTATAGGAGTTTTAGGTGCATCTCTGGCTTCTACCCATTAGATGCCAGCTGCGACTTCTCTTAGTTGTGACCACCAAAAATGTCTCCAGTCACTGCCAAATATCCCCTGGAGAGAAAATTGCCCCAGCTGAGAACCACTGGGCTCGACACTCAGGGCTCCAGCCTTCATGGGACTTGTAGTCCAGTCTGGGAACCAGTGAAGACAATGGCCAATGACAATACAATGTCATGACAGTATTTGGGGAATGTGGAAATTCCCCCAAGGCTGGTCTAGGCTCTGCTCACATACCTCCAACCATGAGGGGCTCATTACCTGCAGTGGCTTCATGCTCAGCTGAGCACCATCTTGATCTGAAACCTGCTCCCTCCGACTCTCATTCATTAGATCTTTCGATGACCCCATCTGGCCTCTCTTGGATATAAAGGATTGCCTGAGTCTTGGCTGAATTGAGGCAGGAACCTGGGGCATTTCTAAGGCCCCCAGTTACTTAATGGCTACCCCACCCCTACATGACCTTGGAGATCAAGGGAAAAGGTTGACTATCATGTCTAGCCTCATGCTCATGGCACAGATTCATTACTGGGGACTTCAGGAGGGAAGGAACTTGCTTGAGCTCACACAGAGCATTAGCAACACAGACGGGACTAAGATCCAGTGTCTCATTTTTTGTTCATGCTTCTTACCATCTCTATTGACTCCAATTCACATGTTTTCCTTCTTTCCCAGAATAGGCCAGGAACATGTGGACGTGCAGGGTGTGTGCAGAGGGCCAGGGGCTGTGTGTCAAAGTCAGAGCCCCTGCCCCACCCTTCTGTTATGTTAAGGACACAAAAATGGCTTCAGCTCATGCAGTCCAGATCCCACAGTAACCTCTCCTCCAGATGCTGTTGTTGACTTTCATGTTACTTGAGTATGAAACTATAAAAGAATACACCATTAGGCAAAAAAAGCAGACCTTTTAAGAAGGCAAGTATTAACTCTAAGGGCATCTAAAGTATACAAAAGAAAGTAAATCAGTCCCAATAGACCATATGACTCAGGTCTCAGTAATAGTCACTATCATGTGGATATTTAATGTTTTTTTATTTTTATTTTTTGAGTTGGAGTCTCACTCTGTTGCCCAGGCTGGAGTGCAGTAGCATGCTCATGTGCGTCACTCCCTATAAGTGACTTACCATCAGTTTTGCTGTCTATCTCCCCCACTAGACTGTAAGCTCCGTGAGGGCAGGGATTGTGCACCCAGGGTCAACCTCCTGGGCTCCGGTGATCCTTTCGTCTCACCCTTCCAAGTAGCTGGAACTACAGGTGTGCACTACCATGTCCAGCTAATTTTTTGATTTATCGTAGAGCCGAGGTCTCACCAAGTTGCCCGGGCTAGTCTCGAACCTGCGGTCTCAGACAATCTACTCGCCTCGGCCTCCCAAAGTGCTGGGATTACAGACTGAGCCACCAAGCCTGGCCTAATGTTATTTTAACTGAACCTATATTGGGAATAGGGAGGAAGGGAACGGGTACAGAGGTTGAAGGTGGAGGACCATCTGTAAGAAACTCAGGCCTCAGCCTTCATAGCCACAGGTCAACACAGAGGCCCGAAGTGAACAAGCCAAAAAAGTAAAGACTCCCATTGCCAGCCAAAATGGAGTAATAGGAACTAGATTTATGCTGAAATAATGATAAAAACGGACAGAAGAGGAAAAGCAAGTGTTTTTCAAATAAGGTAATGAAAAGCACTGATCCCTGAGAGATGGGACTCAAATGAGGTCAACTCTATCATCACCCTGATTACTGCCTTGGGTTTCCCGGCCATGGCACAGGGAGAGGGAACTGAGCGGTGTCCAAGGGATTCCCCAAGTTGGGAGATGGCAGGAAGAGTTCAGGGGGACAAGGCAGCCAAAGTGTGCAAAGAGGGAAGAGACTGGGGCGGCGAGGGCTGGACAAAGGGCTGCAGAAATTCCCCCTGAGTATTCAATGGAGTCCTGATCAGCACACACATGGGAAGAAACTTCCTAAGGTAGGAAGGAACCCATCAAAAGGACTAACGACAACAGCATCTGGAGCTCACACAGGGCCTGGCATGATGCCCACTCCCACCAGCCAGAGTGGAAAGCCCTGATAATTCAAGGCAAACTGAGTGAAGTTCTCAGAAGGGTCTTGCCTCCATGGCCAGGAATAATTAGCCCTAGATGAAATGCTGCTCTTGTCTGGCCAGAGACAAAGAAGTTCATTTCATAATGATAATGAGGTCAGTGCATCAAGAGGATATAGTAATCCTAAACATTTATGCACTTAATAACAGAGTTTCAAAAAATAGGAAGCAAAAACTGATGGAACTGCAAGGAGAAATAGACAAATTCACAATTATAGCTGGAAATTCCAATGCTTCTCTATCAATAATTGATAGAAGGAGTAGACAGAAAATCAGTAAGTCACTAGAAGAGCTGTATAGTTGTATCAATCAACTTGACGTGATGGACATTGATAGATACTCCACCCAACAACAGCAGAACACACATTTTTCACAAGAGCACATGGAACATTTACTAGATAGATCTTCTGGGCCAGAAAACATGGCTCAGTACATTTCAAAAGTATTAAAAGTGTGTTCTCTGACTACACAGAATTTCATTAGAACTTGACAAGAGAAAAATGTCTGGAATATCCCCATCCCAATATCTGGAAATTAAATACACTTCTAAATAAACCAAAAATAAAAAAAAAATTGGAAAGATTTTTTTGAAATGAGTGTAAATGAAAAGACAAAATATTAAATCGTGTGTGATGCAGGTAAAATAGTATACAGGGAAATTTTTAGCACAAAAGGATCATGGTCTCAAATCAATGCCTCAGCTTCTATCTTAAAAATCTAGAAAAAAATTAAAGGAACAAATTGAACTCAAAATAAGCAGAAAAAAATGAGCAAAAAGATCAAAGTAGAAATAAATAAAATAGAGCAGAAAAAATAGAGAAAAAAGTTGGTGCTTTGAGATCAACAAAATTGATACACCTTAACCAGACTGATTAGAAAAAAAAGGAAATATACAATGCCAATATCAGATTGAGAGGTGACAGCATTATATTTAATCCTATATTAAAATGATAATAAAGGAATATTATGAACTGCTTTAAACCAACAAATTTAATAACTTTCATGAGAGACAAATTCCTTAGAAAACACAAACTACCAACGTTCACTATAAACAAATATATTCTGAATAGCCATACTTATTAAATAAATTGAATTTGTAGTTAAAAAATCTTTCTCATAAAGAACACTTTAGGCCAAGAAATCTTCACTGATGAATTCTGCCAAACATTTAATAAAGAAATGACATAACTTAAAAAAAAAACCTTTCCAGGAAATTAAAGAGGAGGGAATATATTTTAACTCTTATAGACCATCATTACCCTGATACCACAACCAGAAAGAGAAATTATTTGGAAACTGCAGATCAATATCCCTAATAAAGATAGAGGGGGAAAAAAACTCAACAAAATCTTAGCAATTTGAATCCAACACTACATAAAAACAATACTACCTCGTGACCAAGTAGGGTTTCCAGGAATGTGAAGTTTAACATTTGAGAGTCAATCAGTGCAGTTCACTCTATTAGCAAAATAAAAATGAAAAATCATATTTCAGTGAATACAAAATGTTTTTAAAAACTTAAACTTTGATTTCAGATTTTAAAAAAATGTTGCATCAAACAATGAGCAAATTTTTCCAACTTGACAGGGCATGTATTAAAACCTATAGCTGGCATCATACTTGATAATAAAATAGGGATTGCTCTCTCCCTAAGATCAAAAGCAAGTTGTGTTCACTCTCCCTTTTTCTATTTAATATTGTACTAGAGGATATAGCGAGTGTGATAAGACAAGAAAAACAACTAAAAAGTCTCCAAATGGGAAATGAAGAAATAAAACTATCTTTATTTAGAGATGACCTGATTGTAGAAAATCCAGTGGCATATATTAAATAAATCTATCAATAAACAATTGAATGAAATAAGTTTATAGCATTCAAGGTCAATATACCAAAATCAATTATATTTTATATACTATAAATGAATAATTGAAAATTGAAATATGATATACCATGCACTAGAAAATATAAAATACTTAGGGATAAACTTGACATTGTACCTCAATGAATACACGCAAAATATCAAAAATCAAATATTGATTTCTGAGTTAAAAAAGAAACTTGTAACAAGTGATAAGCAAATTTCTCCAAATTGACAGGGCATATATGAAAACCCATACTTAATAATAAAATACTGAGTGTTCTCGCTCTAAGATCAATAACAAGTTATGTCCACTTTTCTCATCTCTATTTAATATTGTCCCAGAGGGACTAGCAAAAAAGATGTGTAAGACAAAAGATGTGTAAGATCTGTGCACTGAGAACCACAAATACTGAAGAAAGATCTTAAATAAGACATATAAATGGAGAGATATATTATGTTCATGGATCAGAAGATTCAATGTTGTTAAAACGTCATTGTTCCCCAAATTAATCTATCATGTATTGCAAAATCCAGTTAAAAACAGCCTTATTAGAGAAATTGACAAATTGATTCTAAAATTCACAGAGATGTGAAAGAACCTGGACTAGACAAAGGACTTTTGAGCATGAATAACAAAGTTGGAAGACCAACACTACCTTACATCAATGAATCCATATGATAATCAATACAGTGTGGTATTGATGTTAAGATAGGCAAATACATTAATGAAACAAAAAACAGAGTGGGTATAAATAGACCTACATCCATGGACAACTGACTTTCAGCAAAGGCACAAAGATAATTCAATGAAGAAAAGACAATTTTTAAAAATAAATGACGGAAGAAAATTAGATATCCATATGCAAATAAATAAGCTTTGATTCATACTTTTTTCATGTATAAAAATTAGCCACATACCTCAAAATGAATCACAAACCTAAACATAAAACCTCAAACTGTAAAATTCTAGAAGAAAACAAAGGAGAAAAATCCTATGTGTGATCTTAGGTTAGCCATAGATTTCTTAGAAAGGTATCAGAAGCATGTTCTATAAAAGATAAAAATTGAACATTATTAAAATCAAAGACTTCCCTTTAAAATATACTGTTTAGAGAATGAAAACACAAGCCACAAAATGTGAGAAAATATTTGCAAATCATATAAATGGTAAGGGACTTATATACTGACTATATAAAGAACTCTCAAAATGCAATTTAAAAAATCATAAATTGGTCAAACATCAAAGAGACACATCAGCACAGAAGATATACAGATGGCCAAAACACACACACACACACACACACACACACACACACACACACACACACAAAGATGCTCAGCATTTGTTGTTAGGTAAATGCAAATTAAAACCACAATGAGACACCAATACACACCTATTAGAAGGTCTCAAAGTAAAAAGAATGACCATATCAAGTGCTGGCAAGAGTGTGGAATGATAACTCTAATAGAGTGCTTGCTGGAAAGTCCAATGGTATGGTCACTTGGAAAACAGCTTGGTAGTTTCTTTTAAAAAGTTATACATAACAGTTTTTACACGATTGAATTACTCCATTTCTAGGTATATACCCAAGAGGAATGAAAACCTATGCCCATACAAAGACTGTACATGAATGTTCTTGCAGCTTTATGAGTAATAACTGGAAACTGGAGACTGTCTAAATGTACATCAACTCAATGGATAAACCAATGGTAGTGTATTTGTGCAGTGGTATGCTACACAGCAATAAAACATAACCAGCTTGATAATGCAATAACATGGGCCAACAGCAAAAGAATTATGCTAGATGAAAAAGCCACACAAAAAGGAGTACATATTGTATGATTGCATTTGTATAAAATTTTGGAAAACGCAAACAACTTGACAGTGACAGAAAGGAGATCATTGGTAGCTTGGGTACAGGTGGGAGTCACAGAAAGGCACAGGAGGGAGGGATTCCGAAGGAGCTGAAGACCCTGTTCATTGTCTTGACGTTGGGGATGTGTTTTCAAACATGTATGTCAAAACATATTGGATTAACGCATATTCGCTAATAATGTCATCTCATTGTAAGACTGATGAGAAAAAAGCATCAATTCCCACTGGGGCCCCTGAGTATGTGGGGTTTGCATGTACTCCCCTAGTCTGGGTACTCCGGCTTCCTCTTGCATCCCAACACCGTGTACACTAGGTTGATTGGTGTGTCTACATGGTCCCAGTCAGAGTGAGTGTGAGTGTGTGTGAGCATGCCCTGTGATAGGATGGTGTCCTGTCTGGGGTGAGTTCCTTCCTTGTATCCTGAGCTGCTGGAATGGGCTCTGGCCACCCACAATGCTGCACTGGAATAACTAAGTAAATAATCATCTTGCTGTTTTTATTAATATTGTTTATTTTAATTTATTTATAGAGACAGGATCTTGCTGTGTCACCCAGGCTGGAGTGTAGTGGCATGATCATAGCTCACTATGGTCTCAAACTCCTGGACTCAAGCAATCCTTCCATCTCAGCCTCCTGAGTAGCTTCGACTACAGGCACATGCCACTGCACTTGGCTAATTTATTTTTATTTTTATTTTTCATAGAGGTGGGGTCTCATATGTTACCCAGGCTGGTCTTGAACTCTTGGCTTCAAGTGATCCTCCTGCTTTGGCTCCCAAAGTGCTGGGACTACAGGCATGAGCCACTGCACTTGGTCTGTTTTTATTATTCTTTCTTAAATGTGTGTATATCTCATGTTCATTTCAATGTTTAATATTAGAAGTGTTTCAGATTTTTATTTAGAAGTTTGGTGATGATTTTGTGAACAAAAATATACCATTGTTTATATCAGTTAGCTTATGGTCAAGTTGGTTTTGTTATACATCATTTTGCTTAAAGTCAGTTTCCAAAAACCTATGGGTGATGCTAAGTGATGACTTCCTGTATATACTTGAAATATGGACAGTTTATTGTACATAACTATATCCCAATAAAGTAGTTATGCAAAAGCCTAGCTGGATATTACATGGAAACATGACAAGTAGTAGAATATGGAGGTTTAAGAGTTGAAAGAGGATGCTTTTAGGGCATAGGGATTGCAGGTGAGGACACTCCTGTCCTTCATCAAATCTTGTAAAATAATCTGACTTTTAAAACCACCTGCATTTATTATTTTGGTACATTTTCTTAATTAAAAGCAGAAAGTGCCGGGCTCGGTGGCTCAGCCTGTAATCCCTCGCCTGGGGAGGATTGCCTGAGCCTGCGGGTTCGAGACCCGCCTGGGCAACTTGGCGAGACCTCATCTCTACAATAAATCAAAAATTAGCCGGGCGTGGTAGTGCGCACCTGTAGTTCCAGTTACTCGGAAGGCTGAGGCGGAAGGATCACCGGAGCCCAGCAGGTCGAGGCTGCGGTGGCCGGGAGCGGCCACTGCACTCCAGTCTGGGCGACAGAGTAAGACTCCAACTCAAAAAAAAAAAAAAAGCAGAAAGTCACACACATGCTCCCCCCTTCCTTTCTGAAACAGGACAGACCAAAGAAGAAGTTAAGTTTATGGCATTTCTCTCTGGGCTTTTTACAGTTGTGTGTGTGTGTGTTTGCCCCCAGTGGAATGTTCTATGTCCAGGCTGCTGTCTGCCACACTCGGGCGAGGGAACCAGCACTAAGGGTCAGAAGTTTGGTGTTGGATAGGGAGCAGGAGGCTGGAAGGATATTTGGGAGCCCCGAAGAATTCTGCATTAGCAGCTGACCAAGGAATGTCGAAGGAAGGCAGAAACTCCAAGATCCCAGGCAACAGCCAGCATAGATGGCAGTGTCCCGGGAAACCAGTGGATCAGGGATGGAGAGTTGCCAGGAAGTGTGTTGCGGAACTGGGCCCGTGCACCTTGGCCCTGGCTCACGAGAGCGTCTTCTCCCTGCTCTAGGAGTGCTCACCTCAGATGCAGGTCTGTGCTGGGACCCTAGGCATGTAGCAGAAAGGCAGTAAATCTCAAGGAGTTGACACATTGGCCTGGGCCACAAACTACTTAGTTGAAATCCCAGCTCTGTCCTTCCCTGGGATGGACTCTCTGTGACTAAGTTTCTCCCTGCAGGAAACGGGGCTCTTGTCAGTGCATGACCTACAGGGGTGCTCATGAGGACATGATGAATTGCTACATACAAAGAACCCTGAGACATTCCCTGGTCGGGGTCAGGATCCAAGAAACGTCCACTGCTATTAAACCATTTCCAAGGTGCACATTGGAGGAGAAGGCCTGGGTTCAAATCCCAGCTCAGACACACGATATGCGGTGAGCTTGGGCACATTGTCTCTCCATCTGGGGCTACCCCATAGAGCTGTTAGAATGCTTGAATGAGCTGAAGTGTTGTGTATAGGGCCCAGCACAGACAAGACTCAACAAATAACTACTGTGATTTTCTTGTCACCAGCCTCTTGGCTGGAGTTTAGCCCCCCGTCCTCCACCCCAAGTCTACTATCCATGCTTAGACACCACACGTACTTCAGTGTTGAGATGTGTGGAGATCTCCCATTTCAGCTCTCAGGAAGCAAGATGTAGTAGAAAGACCTTGGACTTCAAATGAAGAGACTATGTGACCTTCGGTGAATTACTGAACTTCTCTAAGTCTCACTTTCTTCTTTTGTACAGTCTGCATGATTTGACATGTAAGTCCCAGGTTTGAGATTTAAGTGAGACAATGTGTAAAAAACACGACTAGCATACAGTAGGTACTCAATAAACACTAGTTTCTCCCCTGTCCTCTCCTGATTCTCCACCCGTCCCAAAAGACAGGGACTACATCTGACATGTTTTCCAGGTGAGTTATTCACTGAGTGAACACAGTGATGCCTAGGAGAGCGCCCACCCAGCTTCCCCGCCAGCAGGCCTGCCCGAGTGCTGACATATCTATTATAGATGCCTCGCATCCCGATGAATATTTCAATGCAAATAAATAAAGGATGCCACGGGCCTCTCAGCGAGTGACTCTTCGCAGCTCACCGCACACAACATCTATCCCCGATTCCTGCCCAAACTCAGGGCGTCCCCTGGGATCCCCCTGAGTCTAGCGGGAGGCAATGTATGCCACATCGGGGGCTGAAAACAACAACTAAGTTGACTCCTTGCAAAGAGGAGGAAACTTGTCACTTTGGGTGGCCTGGGGGACACCGAGGAACCTGAGCTTACGTTCCATGGGAGTCCACACTCCAGTAACATCCACCCAGCTCATCACACCAAATGGCCCCAGGCATGACAGGGATGTGCTCTCCATGTGTCCAATGGCACCTGGAGGTATCTTCAGAGAAGGAATTGATTAGAAGATGAGTCCAGGGTCATCTTCCAAACTGATCTAATTTCATCCCGTCCCACCCCTTCAAGTAGGAAGATATGAGCTGGGCAGCATTTGATTGATTCATTCATTCATTCACACACTGTATTCAATAAGGGGTACCTGGCATGTTCCATGTGCCAGGGGCTGGAAACATGGTGGTTATAAGGCAGAAAAAGGTCCTCTATGAAGCAGGCAGAATTCTAAGACAGCCCCCCAAGATTTCTTCACTTGAGTGTACAAGTCCTGTATAACTCTCTCTCTGTGTGTGAACAGCCCTTGTGAATGTTACAAGATACACTGTTTGCATTATATAGCAAAGGCGAAGAGGTTTTGTAGGTGTAATTAAGTTGATTTTGAGTTCATCGCAACAAAGATTATCCTGGGTGGGCCTGGCCTAATCATGTGAAAAGGTCTTTTTATTATTTTTTTAGTTGGAGTCTCACTCCGTCACCCAGGCTGGAGTGCAGTGGCATGCTCACAGCCACCCCAGCATCAACCTGCTGGGCTCTGGCAATCCTTCCACCTCAGCCTTCCAAGTAGCCAGAACTACAGGCACATGCTACCACACCCAGCTCATTTTTTATTTATTGTAGAGATGAGGTCTCGCCAAGTTGCCTGGGCTGGTCTCGAACCCATGGGCTCAGGCAATCCACTCACATCGGCCTCCCAAAGTGCTGGGATTACAGGCTGAGCCACTGAGCCAAGTCGAAAAGGTCTGTAAAAGAGAGGTTGGACCCTTCTTGTAGAGAGAGGATTGTTCCTGCTGGCTTTGAGAAAAGCAAGTTGTCATGTGTGAGAGGGTCTGCAAAAGGCCGCAAGGCAAGGGACCAAGGGTGACTTCTTAAAACTGAGACTGAGTGCACCTCCCTGCCACCACCACCGACAGCCAGCAAAAAAGTAAAAACTTCAGGCTCACAGCTGCAAGAAATTGAATTCCTTGAATTCTGTCAACAACCACAGCATCACAGAGCCCAGCTGACACCTTGATTGCAGCCTCAGGAGACCATGAGCCCACGACCCTGTTCAGCCATGCCCAGACTCCTAGTCCAGGGAAACTGTAATGTGTATGTTGTGTTAAGCTGCTAGGTTTGTGGTAATTTTTAAAGTAGCAGTAGAAAATTAATATACCACTCTTAGGAGTCTCAGAGTTAATCAGGGAGACAGACGACTTCAGCTTAGTGGGACTGGGGCAGACATGGGGATAAAGCCAGGAGGCAGTGATACTCCTAAGAAACCTGGAAAAAAAAGCGGGGCTCAGTGGGGAGTCAGAAACGCTCCAAGGGTGAGGGGAGGGTGAGGGCGAAGAGGAGGAAGCAGGGGAGAAGAAGGAGGAGGAGAGGGAGGAGGAAGTGGGGGAGGAGGAGGGTGAGGAAGTGAGGAAGCAGAGGGAGGAGGACGAGAAGGAAGAGATGGAGGAAGAGGACGAGGAGGAGGA
>CAUYQG010060571.1:0-75956 GCA_963574415.1 Tarsius wallacei | reverse complement strand
ACCCGGCTAATTTTTGATTTATTGTAGAGATGAGGTCTCGCCAAGTTGCCCAGGCGGGTCTCGAACCCGCGGGCTCAGGCAATCCACTCACCTCGGCCTCCCAAAGTGCTGGGATTACAGGCTGAGCCACCGAGCCCGGCTCTCTCACACTGTTTTAACAGCAATCATGGGCTCTCCTGCCTTTTCGCTTAGGGGCCCTGTTGTCTAATCCCATTCACCTACTAAAACAGTTCAGCAAGTAGAGGTTTTGTTTACCTGTCATTCAGAAAAAAAAAAGTGATGAATGGAATAGAAGATAGTAATGGGTGAGAAGCACTCAAGTGAAAGAAAAATCTTCAACTTCTCTCAGCCAAATAACTGTTTCCTCCTCTGTCCCAGACCTTGACATTCACTCTATTATGTCTTTCTTTTTTTTAACTTTTTATTTTATTTCATTTCATTTCATTTCATTTTATGAGTAGAGGTCTCTCACCCTGTCACCCAAGCTGGAGTGCAGTGACATGATCACGGCTCACCACAGCCTCAACCTTCTAGGCTTAGGCAATCCTTCTTCCTCAGTCTCTCAAATAGCTGGAACCACAGGCACACACCACTACGCTCGGTTAATTTTTAAAACTTTTTGTAGGCCACACTCGGTGACTCAGCCTATAATCCTAGCACTTTAGGAGGCCAAGGCAGGTAGATTGCATGAGCCCGTGGGTTCGAGACCAGCCCAGGCAACTTGGTGAGACCTCAACTCTACAATAAATAAAAAATTAGCCGGGCGTGCCTGTAGTACCGGCTACTTGGAAGGCTGAGGCGGAAGGATCGCCTGAGCCCAGCAAGATGACGCTGGGGTGACTGTGAGTGTACCACTGCACTCCAGCCTGGGTGATGGAGTGAGACTCCAACTCAAAAAAAAAAAAAATCTTCTGTAGAGATGTGGTGTCTCTAGAGATGAGGTCTCACTTGAGATGAGATCTCGCTATATTGTCCAGGCTGGTTTTTTAATTCCTGGGCTCAACAGTCCTCCCGCCTCTGCCTTCCAGAGTGCTAGGATTACAGGCGACAGCCACCATGTCTAGTCACTTTATTATTTTAAAACTGCTATATTATAAATATTGGAGAATGTGTATTTCTCTATAAGGAGATCTTAATCCCCAAGAAGACAGGGAGTGTGAATTACTCTCACCTATGCTCCCTGAAACCAGGGCCTAGGGCAGCACATGGCACAGAGAGGTACTTAGTAAATGTTTAGTAAACTGATATTAGTAAAATTAAGCAAACTAGATTTGAGGTGGGTCTCTGCCACTCAAAAGAGATTAGACCTACAGGAAATCCCATGATTTTAATTTCCAGTTCTTGCATCTGTAAATGAGAGAACAGAACAGGTGATTTCTAATATCTCTTATAGTTTAGATGTTCTGTGATCTATACAATGAGGGGTTGGCTGTTCTAGACAAAGTCCTTCCAGCTTTAAAACTGCATGAACCTTCTAGTGAAGACTCCATTGACAGAGTTTGGCTACCGTCATCAGATGTGCTGAGTTGTGTGTGCCTTTACTTGGGTCTCAAAGCTCATGATTTTCTTTCTTTCTTTCTTTTTGAGAAAGCAGGATTTATTGAGAGGACAGAAAAGCTCCCACAGTGGGAGGGGACCTGAGGGGGTTGCCCAAAGCTCATGATTTTTAAAGTATTCAGAAATATCTAGCGTCTATCTGGATCCAGATGGGTTTTATGATCAAAGTGAATGTTTCTCTTCTCTGTCAGAATCCTTTACCTTTTGTATGGAAAATTGCAGGTTAATAAAGGCAAGTGAAGAATGGAATGCCTTGGAATTCTGGGAGTGGGGTCAGTGGGTTCCAGAGAATAGGAACAGCCATAAATACCTAAACAACTGAGATGGTATTGTTCAGGAAGCCAAAAAGGAGGAAGGTTAAAAACAAAGGGAGGCTGACCTCCTACTTCCTCCAGTTTTTCCTTTCTGTTTGTCTAAGAAACTCTGCTTCCACCCTCACTGAAAAACTCCTCTTTCCTAGATCTGATTTCTTAAGCTGATAAAGGCAAGAAGTTGGAAAAGACCAGTACACTTAACCCTCCAAGGGTATTCTTTACCCAACAGAGGAATTTAGCAGAAATGATCCTCCGGTTGGTGAGAAATCAGGGGAAAATTCTTTTGAGGAAGGAAACTTCTGGTTCTGTCTGCCTAGTCCAGAAAGCAAAACAAAACAAAACAAAAACTCTTCATTTTTCCCTTCCCCTAATAGCTACCCTTTAATATTCTTATTTTAAGTCCACAGAATCAGCATTTGTTCAAGAATTATAATTTTCGTATATACACATGTGTACGAGCACATCCTCATGACTTTCTGCCTTTGAAATCACCCCACTCCTATCAGCTAATAAAATCACTGACCCGAGCATACCCAGGAGGGACAGAGGAGGCTCACAGGGCTGTTTCTGAAATTCTGTTTGGCAGGTACTAAGTGGGATTTCCTTCTGTTTGTTTTAATTTTTTGTAGAGATGAGAGGTCTTGCCATGTTGTCCAGATTGGTCACAAACTCCCAGCCTCAAGTGATCCTCCCGACTCAGCCTCCCAAAAAATAAAATGAAATAAAAACACTCAGTTTTATCTCTGAAATATATCAGATACTTTATAAAATTATAGGCAGTTAAAAAAAAAAAACCTCATATACATTAACTGGCAAATTCACCTCTCAACTAGTCATGCAGCTAATCACCCACAGTGGTTGTGGTATGATACACTCTTATATCCCAGAATGCTGGGATTACAGGTGTGTGCCACTGCACCCAGCCCTAAGTGGGACTTCTAGAACTTAACCTCGGTGCATGAATTTTACTTATTGAAGGATGACTCCAAAACTCTTCTCACAATTTGTCGCTTTGCTTTCCCTTCTAATTTCTGAGGGTCACTCATCTTCCCCACGGACTTTCAGACATCTCAGAAGAAAAAAATGCTTATTTCAGCTGCCCATTTATTGGGTGCCTCATAATGCCAGACAATTTGCATGTATTATTGCCAGCCCTTACGCAGGCAGTATCATGATGCTATTTTTCTTGAACAAATATGGACACTGGAAACAGAGAAGTCACAAAAATTTCCCAAAGTCACACAGCTAGTAGGTATCAGGACAGGGATTCAAATTCAAATGCATATGATAGATTATGCTCTTTCCTCTGCTATATTTTGGCTTTGTAGAATATAAAAAAAGAATGCAAAGAGTTGAAGAAAATGTAGGATTCGCCTTTAGTTTCACCATCTATTTTAAAAAACAGTTCATCAAAAAATTAGCTGGGTGTGGCAGCATTTAACTGTAATTTCAGCTAGTGGGGAGGCTGAGGCAGAAGGATCACCTGACCCAGGGTGTAGAGGCTGTGGGGGGCCATGATTGTGCCACTGCACTTCAGCCTGGGCAACAGAGTGAGATCCTGAGTAAACAAAAATTATGACAATACTAAGATCAAAATAGTGTTGATACCTCACTGGAACTTGTTCTCGTGTCTCCATCTGATAGTATTTGGCCTTAAGACTTGAATTCACTCATCGCCTTTTTGTTTCACATATCAGCGACCCAGTCTTTGACCTTTGGAAGGCAAAACAGTCAAGTCAAGCCTGTCTAATACCATAGGTTGAGCAGGTCACATGCTTATGGCCAGTCTTCAGGTTATGTAATTATATGACCTTAAGGTTGACGGTTTAGACTTGAGGCAGAGATATCTGATCAAACATATTGTTAAGATCAAGATTTAAGGTCACTGTCACCTAAAATCTTCATGGCATGATCTTCAAAGTGAGTTACTTTGACTATAGCAATGCTTTCACCACAGCGATTACCAAAATGGTAGACTTTTTCCTGCAGTAAAATGAACAGCTTTAAAACAGAGCCAGGGACCCAAAGGAAACCAGCATTCTACTCACTTCAAAAAATAGTATGGCCGGTCGTGGTGGCCCAAGCCTGTAATCCCAGCACTTTGGGAAGCTGAGGTGAAAGGATTACCTGAACTCAGGGTGTTCGAGACCAGCCTGGGTAACTTGGTGAGACCTCGTCTCTACAATAAATAAAAAAATAAGCCGGTTTTGCGGTAGCGTGCGCCTGTAGTTCCAGCTACTTGGAAGGCTGAGGTGGAAGGCTCAACTGAGCCCAGCAGGTCGAGGCTGCGGTGGCTGTGAGCATGCCACTGCACTCTAACCTGGGCAACAAAGTGAGACTCTGACTCAAAAAAAAAAAGTATTTTATGAAGCGCCAAGAAGATAGAATTGCAACATAAATTAAAATTTCACTTCAAAATAATGAAATAAAAACAAAAACTCATTTTCATCTCTGAAATATTTTAGGGGCTTTGTAAAGTAATAGGCATACGTTTAAAAGAAATAAAAACTCATATACATTAAATTGACACATTTGGCTAGTCACGCAGCTAAACACCCAGACTGTTTGCGGTGTGATATACTCTTATTAGAGGTAGGATAGAACTGATAATAACAAACTTTGTACCTGGCTGACTAATTTATGCAGGGTTCATATTCCGCTCCCTCTCAGCATGTTATAACTGTAGCAAAGCCATTTTCGGGAGTTATTACCCCAGCATAATCATACCCCTGTGGATTAGAAGCAGTTAAATAGGTTCTGTTATCTGAGACACATATGTGCCAAAGCAGCTGTCATCCCTGAGCCACCATGGGTGATTAAGACTCACTGATGGGGCTGCCTCCGAACCCACTCGAGTCAGGTGGATTCACTTCAGCTGAGTGGAATTCAGGTGCAGCACTGAGGAAATCGTATTTTAAACGGATTATCACACCATCGGGTCTCCTCCTTTCAAGTGCCGGGGTCATGAGTTTCATTCTGCCTGACCATGTAGCCATCGGACACCTGGCTCAGTACCTGGGTGTGAGATGATGGGTGATATTAAAGGAGATAAATGCACTGAGCTGATGTCAGGGAATGTCTTTGACAGGATTTTCATAATGACTGGCTGCAGATGGGCTGCAGGGAAAGTCAGATCAAGAGCGTTTCTGTAAGAAGAAAGAAATCTTCCCTCTTATTCTCTTTTAAGAAAATGAATAGCTGAGCACCAAGGGGCCAAATACCTTTTTTTTTTAACACACCCTTTTATGTGGAGAAGGACAAGTTGAGAAGGAAAACAGGACCTCCGAAACTACCTTTATAGCTTTAATCTAGGAAGAAATTGCTGCACCATTGCTGACATCATTATCAGAGGCTGCTTTAGTTCTGAGAGCTTCACAGATGGCCTTTTCTGCATTTTACATCTAGCCAGATGAAGGCGAAGAGGGTTGATGAGACCAAAACTATTAGATCAGTGGTCCGTAACCCTGGCTGCCCTTTAGAGTCACCTGGGGAGTCTTTAAAACTACTGATGCCAAGGCTTCCAGCCCAGACCAATCGAACCAGGATCTCTGGGGGTGGAGCCTGGGCCTTGGAATAGTTTAAAACATCCCCTGGTGATTCTTAAAAAAATATATATATATATATTCTATATTTTTTGTGAGTCAGAATCACTTTGTTGCCCAGGCTGGAGTACAGTGACACAATCATGGCACACCACAGCCTCGACTTCCTGGGCTCAAGCAGTCCTTCCACCTCAAGCTCCAGAGTAGCTGGGACTACAGGCATTTGCCACTATACCTGGCTAGTTTTTTTATTTTTTGTAGAGATGAGGTCTTGCTAAGTTGTCCAGGCAGGTCTTGATCTCCTGAGCTCAAGTAATCCTCCCGCCTCAGCCACCCAAAGTGCTGGGATTACAGGCATGAGTCACTGCACCCGGCCTCCATTGGTGATTCAACGTGTAGCTAAGGCTGAGAATTACTGAGGTAGCCAGTGATCAAGACAGATGGAGTGAGGTGAGGCCAAGAGTTGGAACCCTTCCTGTTAGAGATGGGGGAGGCCTCCAGGAGGAGAGGAAGGGTGAGGAGTCATATTGGGCATTGTTTCTGCACAGTTGGGAGGTTTTCTGGTTAAACTTAAGCTTGGATCCATGGCTTCCATTTTCGTGAAGGGTCTTAGGCTTTATTCACATCCACTGGTCTCAGAGGGAATGAGTGATCTGATGGCTGATTTGACAGTCAGAAACTGAGCATACTTGGCTCTCAGACCCGACACCTCCTCCTGTTTCCAACTTTGTCCACCAGCCTGCTCTCCAACTTGTTAGGTTAAAGGAGTCAGCTCTGCCCTTGACCGGGAGGCCTGCTGCTGTCTGGCCCTGTCTCACCCTCTGCGCGGGTGAAGTTGCCTAATTCGGGAACTTGGTGGAAGATCTAAGTCATGTTCTCTCATCGTTTTATCAGAAATAAAGCTAACTTTTGACCTCTATCTGTTCGTGTCCTGTGGAAGGGCTCTGCTCTTTCCAAAGAGTCTCTCGGGGGTCCTCTTTGGAGGTGTGTTATCAGTTCAAAGATCATTTCAGAAAAGCCATTACAGAGGATGGCCAAGAAATTGCACCAGGGAAATAGAAACGAGAATAGGAACAATCTATCAGGTCGTGAGGAGAGTGTGTGGCTGGTTTTAAATACGCAATTAACTGTAAATCCAAAGTTCCAGAATTCTTTATGGCAGTAGTCACCCACCTGGTCAGAGGAAGAAAAAAAAGTAAAAGTCTGAGCTACAAGATTAAAAAGTCTGCACAAAATTACAAGTTAGCCAAGGACTTCTATGGGGTCTTCTTGGTTCCAACGCATAGATATGTACTCTGACCACCTGTGGGCCAAATAGCTCTCACCGACCCTCAGTGACTTATCCTGAGACTCTCACTACATTGAGTTCTTACATTCCCTACTCTTCTCAGAGGAAATACAACCCTCCTGCTGTTCTCATCATGTTAAAAAATATTTAGGCAATTACTTAAAATTTACAAAGAGCTTCCACATAAATGATCTTGCTTGTGTTTCTTGTAAGCTCTGTGAGTTACAAGTATTTCTATTACCAACCACACTTAACAGTTAAGTGAACCAGGATGGGCAGAGGCCGAGTTAATGGCAAGACCAGATTAATCCCAAACTATCCTGACTCCAAAAGCTATGCTCTGTCCAACCTGCGTGCAGCCTCTCAGTTCACGCCTGGTTCTTCATCTCCCTTCCTGGTAGCCCTGCCCCCCTTTTTGCATTGGGGGTGTGTTGTATTCCAACTGCCTGATACTCCTGGTTAATGCCATGAAACAGAGACTTAGGTTGAGTTTACTAATTTCTGTTTTAAGATTTGTAGACTAAGAGATATAACTGTTCGGCTTGAATCAATAACAGATCAAAGGATAGCAGTTTCAGGATAAAATACAACTGAAGAACTCAGCGGGGGGCGGGGCACACCTCATCAACAAGGGTACCCGCATGATGAACATTTGTATACCTAACCTTGAATTGTACACCACATCTTTAAAATTAAAAATTAGCCGGGCTCGGTGGCTCAGCCTGTAATCCCGTGCGTTGGGAGGCTGAGGTGAGTGGATTGCCTGAGCCCGCAGGTTCGAGACCCACCTGGGCAACTTGGCGAGACCTCATCTCTACAATAAACCAAAAATCAGCTGGGCGTGGTAGACTACTTGGAAGGCTGAGGCGGAAGGATCGCCGGGCCCAGCAGGTCGAGGCTGGAGTGGCTGGAAGCGGCCACTGTACTCTAGTCTGGGCTACAGAGTGAGACTCCAACTCAAAAAAATAAAAAATAAAAAAATAAAAAATAAATGCTCCTTCCTTTTCCAACAACAACAAAAAACTCAGCAGATAGAAATAAAATACATTGTAAGGCAACCGAAATGAAAGCCATACATTTAGGGATATCAAATAAAACACAGATTAATGGCAAGCAATAAAGGAACATACTACATAGTTAGCAGTTAGTAAAAACAAATGCTTTTTTATTTCATTTTATTTTGTTTTTGAGTTGGGGGGGGTCTCACTCTGTTACCCAGGCTAGAGTGCGGGAGCACAATTACACCTCACTGCAGTCTCAACTTCCAGGACTCAGGTGATCACTTCTGCCTCAGTCTCTCGAATAGCTAGGATTAAAGGTTCGTGCCACCACACCTGGCTAATTTTATGATTTATTTATTTATTTATTTATTTATTGTAGAAATGAGTTCTTGCTATATTGCCCCGCTGGTCTCAAACTCCTGGGCTCCAACAATCCTCCCAGCTTGGCCTCTCAAAGTGCTGGGATTACAGGCATGAGCCATAGTGCCTGGCTTATTTTATTTTTACTATCCTCCAATGACCTGTTAAAAACAGTGTGACTTTACATGTAAGACATAGATCATTTGTAAGTTAAAGAGTATATATTCCCTCAAACCCCCTCACCCCCCATATCGATTATGCCTATCGTATGCCTGAGCATTCTGCTGCATTCTGAGGATGTGAAATGAATGAGAGAGGATACTTGTTCAACAACTCAGAATCTAGCAGAAATGTTTTTGAATAACTGACCACTTGGAAGAGTTGTACAGGTAGATCAGTAAGAATGGGCTTGCTTATGTTTTAATAATAAGCAAGTCCAAGCCGGGCTCGGTGGCTCAGCCTGTAATCCCGTGCTTTGGGAGGCTGAGGTGAGTGGATTGCCTGAGTTCGCGGGTTCGAGACCCACCTGGGCAACTTGGCGAGACCACATCTCTACAATAAATCAAAAAATTAGCCGGGCGTGGCAGCGCGCGCCTATAGTTCCAGCTACTCGGAAGGCTGAGGCGGAAGGATCGCTGGATCCCAGCAGGTTGAGGTTGTGGTAGCCGGGAGCGGCCACTGCACTCCAGTCTGGACGACACAGTGAGACTCCAACTCACAAAAAAAATAATAATAATAATAAGCATGTCCAACCTTCATAGGTTTAAATCAACAAAGATGTATTTCTTGCTCACAGTTCTTAGTTTTCAGAGATCAGCTTGAGGTTCATTTCAGGATACAGCCTCCATCTGGAATGTTGACAGTTGTCGTAACAGAGAAAGAGTTGTGGAAGCTCTTCCATGGGCAATTAAATTCTCTGGCCCGGAACTGACATTGCCACCTCCACGTATATTTTATTGGCCAAGGTTTGTTACGCAACCACATCTAACTTCAGAGGGGTCAAGATACAATCCTTCCACGAGCTTAGATAGTTGAATAGCACTGATTGAGGAAAAACTGGAGCTGTAGATGGTTGAATAGCACTGATTACTATCACAATCATTGTATTTGTTAGGAAAGCTCCAAGAAGGAATGGTACTCCGAGGGATGGGCACAGGGAAATCAGAGGGAAGTTCTTAAAGATGAGCTAGGTTTCACTAGATGGCATCGAAGAAACAGTCCAAGGGAAGGAACAGCATGAGCAGACGTGTGAAGAGCTTATCGTGGCCAGAGTCCAGAGGATGTGTGAGCGTATGGAGGAGGAGAAAGGTAAGGCTGCAGAGGAAGGCAGGAACCTGAACATGACAGACCTTGCTGGCTATTCCAAGGCGTTTCGGTTTATCTTGTAGACAGCGTGATGCCATTTAAGGAAGTGAAGCAGGTGTGTGACAGGACAGAAGATGGATGGAAGTAGACCAAAAGAGAGGCGGGGACCAGTCAGGAGGCTCCTGCAATATCTGGGTGTCCGGGCCAAAGTGTTGACAGAGGAAGGGAAATATTTCCAAAATATCAGCTGAGTGGAAACTTTGGGAGGAGAGACCTTCCTCAAGGGAGTAACAGTCTATGCACTACCTAAACGCCATAGAGACGTCAAATGAGAGACACTCAAAATATCTTTTGAATGTTACAACCAGAAGGTCACAGTGGACCTTTTAGAGCAGTCTTGATGAAGAGGTGGGGAAGGGAGGTCCTTGCAGGAGCTGAGGAGGAAATGGAAGCTGAGGATCCAGAGATAAAGCCTGTGGGGATGAAGGGAAAGACTGGAATCAGGAAATGGCTAGAGGATCCCTAAGGCCAGGCTAGTGGTGTGTGTGTGTGTTTGTGTGTGTGTGTGTGTCTGTGTGTGTACCTGTGTACAATAGAGAGACCTTGAGTGTGATTCTGAACTGAGAGGATAGAGCAGGAAGGAGAAAAAGCCTGAAGACAGACAGGAGAGGCAGTTGGTAGCTTAGAAAGGCCCCTGTGCAGGTGGAAAGGGTTGGGTCTGAGAGCACAGGGGGAAGATCAAGCCCGGACAGGAGAAAAACATTTCCCTCACTAAGAATCAAGGGTAGATTGAGCAATTTGGCATGGTCATGGAAGAGGTGTGGGTGGGTGGCAGTGGGGTGCTGAGAAGTTGAGGGCATTCCTTGTCAATCTCTCTTTTCTCTGGGAAGTGAGAGCATTTAGTTCATTAGATATTTTTTAGTTCTTTGCAAGCCAGGTTCACAGACTAAGATATATGGTGGTGAGGCATCATGGGTCCTTAAGAGTAGGGAAGGTTTGGAATATCTGACAGGGGACAGAAGAGGGGAAGACTGGAAAAGGTTTTGCAGAATGGGGAACCCACAGATCAGAGGCTCAAGGTGTCCCCATCTGAGCAGGAGTATGGGGGTAGGGGAGGCAAGGGACACAGCCCAAAGAATTCAGCCCTCCACCAAAGAATTGCAGGATGGCAACTTTCCTGCAAGAGCGTCCCGATGGCTGTGTTTTCACTCCGAGTCATTAACTTATGACTTACTCACTCTGTTTTAAAACAGTCGACTCGAGTAATGAGAGTATGACAGCTTTTCCCTGCATGCTGAGGTACGTAGTGCAGATTTCCTTTTTTGCCTCCTGTCTCCTGTGACTGAGGTGCCTGCCGTTCTGCTATTAGGAGAGTGAACCTGGTGACTAGTTTCTTCTAGCTGTTTCTGACTAGATATCTTGTCGGAAATCTCTGCTTTCCAGACTTCACTGAGGAGAAATAGAGCTTTGAATCAGGATTGAAAAAGTGGAGTTTACTATGTAAATTACAAAATGCCACTCACGTCCTTGAGGTTACCTTGTATGTCTACCATAACTAGCACTCTTTTAGAAAGCACTCTGACCCACGTAATTTTCTCTCATCTCCCACCCCTATAATAAGAAGGAAAAAGGCATGTGCTTAGAGATGTTCACGGAAGCATGAGCTATAATACTGAAACAATGGAAGATGACCTAACAGATAGGAGGCCATCCGTCTGGCAAAAAATCTATGCAGTTATCTAAATGACAGTTATGAAGACAATTCGTGTAACATAGAAAATGCGTATATTCTGAGTGAAAAGAACAAAATGTGATCTCAAAACTGCAGGATGGTTGTAGTAACACAGGAAATAAATGTGAAGATGGGCAAAGATTTCAAAGGAACAAAAAGAAAGAAAAAATGTCCTTTTTGTGTTGGTAGGACATGGGTGAAATTTTAATCTTAATTTCATTTTCATAATGTTGTTTATTAAAAAATTAGTTTCTCCATAGACAGCAGGGCCTTTGGACAAATGAACAGAAACACGATGAGGAGCAAGTCTACCTTCCTCTAGTTTCCCTGCCCTGTCAGCAAAAAAAAGCTTTGTCATGTTCAAGTTTGAGATAAATTCTTTTTCCAAATCCAGAACTTTAAACCTATTATTAAGCAGCAGTCAGTTTCCATGTTGACAATTCCCCAAGTATGTTGGATTAAAGTTTTCTTTTCATTAAAGGGATCTGAAATTCCACTTCAATTGCCAACCCAGGTCTTTCAACTTCTAAAAACAAAATAAAGCAAAAAACAAACAAACAAACAAACAAATAAACCAAGCCAAACAAGCAAAAAAACCAAAAAACACATTGAGGCCTTTCAACCTCTGGCTACTGCTGTTTTATCACCATTGCTCTGCATTCTTCCCAAACCTCTTTCCAACCAGCTTCTATTTGTTTTCAGTTAGGTTTATCGAGGTATAATTTACATACAATTAAATGCAGAAGTCTATGAATTTTGGCTAATTCATATCACCATGTAAATACCATGACAACCAAGACAAAAAAACACTTCCATCACCCCCAAATATCCCTCCTGCCCCTTGTGGTCAATATCCTCCCCACCCTTAACCCCAGACAACCATTGTTCTGTTTTCTGTCCTTATTGTTTTGCTTTTTCCAGAATGTCATATATATAGAATCATACAACATGTAGCCTCTTGAGTCCATTGTCTTTCAGTGAACGTAATGCATTTTAGATTTGTCTGTGTTATTATGTGTAGCAGTTGTCTGTTTCTTTTTATTGTTGACTAATATTTTTGATATGGATAGGCCTTAGCTTGTTTATCCATTCACCTGTTAATGGATGTTAAGTTGTTTCCAGTTTTTGGCGAATATGAATAGTCACTGAAAACATTTATATACAGATTTTTGTGTGGACTGATATTTTCAGTTCTTACAGGTAAATAACTAGGAATGGGATTGCTAGGTCATATGTTAAGTCTATCTATGTTCAATTTTCTAAGATCTGGAACAATAGGACATCCAGAATAAATAAATATCCTTGACCCAAATTGTATCATATGCCAACCTCCTCCCCCAAATAAAACCCTCAAAATAGATCACAGACTTAAATGTAAACTTAGAATTGAAACTTCAGGAAGAAAAACATAGCAGAAGTATTTACGACCTTGCATTAGGCAAAGACTTCTTAGATTTGATGTTTAAAACATAATAGATAAAAAACACTTGATAAATTTGACTTAATAAAAATAAGAACTACTCTTCAAAAGACACTGATAAGAGAATGAATAGACGACACAGACATGAAGAAAATATTTGTGAATTTCTTGTCTGATAAAGGACTTGTATTCAGCATGCATAAAGACTTCTCAAAACTCAATAATAATGAACAATCCAGTAAGATATGTACAAAAGATATAGACACATCACCATAAATGATACATGGAAGGCAAATAAGCTCACAAAAAAGATGCTCAACATGATTAGTCATTTGAGAAAAGCAGATTAAAACTATAATGGGATAAACTGCACACCTATTCAAGGGCTACCATTTTTAAAAACCTGCCAAGTGCCAGCAAAAATGTGGAACACCTGGGACTCTCCTACATTGCTGGTGGGAAGTGAAATGGTACAGCCACATTGGAAAACACTTGGCAGTTTCTTATAAAGTTACACATATGGGGCCAGGCATGGAGGCTCACGCCTATGATCCCAGCACTTTGGGAGGCCGAGGCAAGAGGATTGCTTGAGTCCAGGAGTTTGAGACCAGCCTGGGCAACATAGCAAGACCTTGTCTCTACAGAATATAAAAATTAGCCGAGTGTCATGGTGCAAAAGGCAAAAGGATCATCCGGGCTTAGGAAGTCGAGGTTGTGGTGAGCCATGATTGTGCCATTGCACTCCAGCCTGGGCAACACGGTGAGTCCTTGATTCAAATGAGTAAATAAATAAAGTTACATGTGTAACTTTAGGGGTGGGTGATGGGTTGACTACGAAGGGACAGGGCAGTTGGGGGAAGGTTTTCAGAATGGTAGAGTTGTTCTCCAATTGATTGTGAGCATGGTTATACAACTGTATGCATTTGTCAAAACTAATAAAACTGTACACTAAAAAGGGAAGATTTCTGCTGTGCTAAATTTACTTTAATTTCAAAAAACAGGGGGAAAAGTAAAAGCAAAGACACTAATGCCCAGTGTGACTTTAGGCATGTTACTTAACTCCTCTGTGCCTCAGTTTTTTGGAAATCTATACATTGAAGATAAAATTATGCCTTCTTCATACTGTTGTGAGAACTATATGTGCTAATTTATGTAATATGTGTGGAGTACCTGGAACATAGCCAGTGCTGTGTAATTATTGGCTATTGTCTTTCTGTTATAATTGTACATTGCTTTTTTAGTTATTTTCTTATTATTATTACTCATACATTACTTTTGGAAGAAGCTGGGTGATAATGGAGAGAAAAGAAGGGTAATTAAGGACTTGGGATGGTTTAAGGTTGAAGAGACCTAGTCACACTGATTCAGAGACAGAGTGGAGGAAATCAGTGGCATGGGGATGAAACTGAGGGAAAGGAATTCTGAATGCACAGACCAAAGCTATGCTACTAATGTGGCTTCAGCTGCCTGTTTTAATAAATGACTCCCTTTCACTTGTCAGCAGCTAATCAAGTAATTTCTGGAGGCTAGAAGTGACTTGCTGGATTAATGACAGGTCTTCCATAGATCAAAATGTTCAAATCCTTTTGTTGTGTGTTATAATCCTCAACTTAAAAGAACAGAAAGACCAAACAAATCTACCTCCTAGATACACAATATTCAATATGATTAAACCGACACCTCCCAACATTTATCTGAATGGTCCGCTTTCAGCTTCAACCAAGAAAAAGCCATGCTAGTTTTGGTCAGAAAACTGAGGGGTGTTACCTGAGTTCTGGCTGGTCGTTACAGATTCAGGGATTTTTTTTTTATTAAAAAAAAGAAAAGAAACCTGATAAAAATGTAAGTATAACATGCAGGGATTAGTGTCCTGATGGGTGACTTTCTCACAAGAGTGGAAATTTTAAGAGATTTCATAAGAATTAAAATGCTCCACATGACAATTTATTCTAGCTTCTGGCTTTTCTTTCCAGGAGGCAAATCAGTACAACTTCTCTCTGCATTTGTTTCAATCCGGTAACAACCCTCAATTTTCAGACAGGCTTAACCTAGCCACCCTATCAGAGATGATGAGGTTGCTACCTTTCTATAGGTGGGGAGACGGATGGAAGCAGGTTTTCTTTAATACCTGCTAGTGAAAAACCAAGTCAATGGCTGACTGAATGTGAGGACATCTCCAGGGGGCAGGTGATTGTAGAACATATGTTCCTGGATTTATGATCGGATTATATCCAGATAAACTCATCATAAACTGAAAATATACATCAGTAATGCATTGAATACAGCTACCCTACCAAACATCATACCTTAGCTTAGCCTACCTTAAATGTGTTCAGGACACTCAACGTTAGCCTACAATTGGGTCAGATCATCTGGCCACAGAGGACACCGTAGAGTATTGGTTGTTTACCCTGGTGATGGTGGCGCTGACTGGGAGTTGTGGTTTGATGCCTTTGCTCAGCATCACCAGGGAGTACATTGTGTATTGCGTTGGGTACCACAGCTGGATCTGAATGGCTGACCCTGCCATTCAAAATACAAAATGTGGTTTCCACTGCCTGCTTATAAACTTTTGGACCATCATAATGCCAAAAAAAAAAAATCGTAAGTCAAACCATTCTATTATAGATCAGGCACCATCCTATATAGGACTACATACACTCCCAGAAGTCTAAGACTGCTATGCCCCTGGAAGATGGGACAGACTGGACCACTGCAATTACTGACATCAGGAGGGCAGCATCTGGGAACTTAAATATCCATGTTGCCACGCCCCCTTTCTTTCAAACAGACCTAAGGAATTTTCTGTGTGGTTTTCTGTTTTTCTTTTCATTTTGTTTTGTTTTTCTGAGTCAGGATCTGACCCAGAGCCTCACTCTGTCACCCAGACTGGCAGCAGTGGCACGCTCACAGCTACTGCAACAACGGTCTCCTGGGTGCAGGTGATCCTTTCACCTCAGCCTTCCAAGTCGCTGAAACTATAGGCATGCGCCAACATACCTGGCTTATTTTTTGATTTATTGTAGTGACGGGGTCTCACCAAGTTGCCCAGACTGGTCTCGAACCCCTGGGCTCAGGCAGTCCTCTCACCTCTGCCACCCAAAGTGCTGGGGTTATTAGGTATGAGCCACCACGGCTGGCCTGGAATTTTCTTGTCTTTATCCATCTATCCATCCATATTATTTCCAGCCTGATGAGGGCTTTTAAAAACACAACCACAATACCATTAACATAACTAATATCATCAGTAACAATTATAAAACATTATCTAATATCCAGTCCCTATTCAATTTTCTTGGTTGTTTCAAAATTGTCTTTTTATGCCGGTCTCGGTGGCTCAACCTGTAATCCCAGCACTTTGGGAGGCTGAGGTGAGTGAATTGCCTGAGCCCATGGGTTCGAGACCCGCCTGGCAACTCGGCGAGACCTCATCTCTACAATAAATTAAAAAAAAATTAGCTGGGCGTGGTAGCATGCGCCTGTAGTTCCAGCTACTTGGAAGGCTGAAGCGGAAGGATTGCCGGAGCCCAGCAGGTCGAGGCTGCGGTGGCCGGGGGCGGCCACTGCACTCCAGTCTGGGTGACAGAGTGAGACTCCAACTAAAAAAAAAAAAAAAAAAAAATTGTCTTTTTATAAATGGTTTGTTCAAATCATAAGCCATATCCACAAACAATAGCCATGCATTACATTTTGTTAATGTCTCCAAAGTATCTTTTAATCTATAACAGTCACAGGATTTTTAAAATGTTTTTATTTAGCTTTTTAATTATTTACAAAGTATTTACGTGTTTATTAAATAGATCATGCTTGCAGGAAGGCAAAACTTTTTTTTTTCCAAACAGTACAAAAAGTTGCATAGTGAAATGTTCCTCAGTCTCTCTTCCCAAAAGCAATGTTACCAGTTTCATGCATAGTTCCTGAGACTGCTGTAGCTTGGTGGTTAAGAATGAGGACATGAGTTCAAATCCATATTTTTTCCATTTACTAAGTATAAATCTTGGACATGGTACATAACCTCTGTGCCTCAGATTTTAATAGTAGTACCTATCTCACAGGGTTGTTTAGAGAATTAAATCAGATAAGTAAAGTTCTTAAATTATTTGTTATCATACACATTCCTCTTTGGCTTTTCCCCAAATGGCAGAATGAGGCACATTTCTCTTTCTTTCTTTCTTTTTTTTCATCTAACATCACATTTTGATGATAATTTCATATCTGTATTTATAGAACCACTTTTTATAATTTGTAATCATTGACTAATATTTCATTATACAGATGTACTGCTGATAGACATGTAAGTTATTTCCAACCTTTTGTTATTATCAAAAAATGCTGCAATGAATATATCCTTGTAATACTCTATTGGATTCATGTGTAAAAATATTCATAGGATAAACTCCTGGAAGTGAAACTGCTGAGCTAAAGGGTATGTGCATTTTAATACTTTATAGATATTGCCCGACTGCCTCAAAGGAGGTTATACCAATTTACAGTCCCTGGAAAAATACACAAGGGTCGCCATTTCCCTACACCCTAGCTAACACAGGATATTACTAAATGTTTTCATCTTAGTAAACGTGATGCGTGGAAAATGGCATCTCTTGGTTCTAATGTGCATTTCTCTTATTATGAGAAGACCAAGTGCAACTAACCTTCAGCAGTCAGATGACTTAGTCATAACCCCTGTGTGAGGACACCAGCGAACACCGTCAGGATCCAAACAATTTTGTATTTATGGAGAGGAAGCTGTCTACCTGACAGCACAAAGCTTATTTCATCCATGTGTGGAGTTAGTGCTACCTAGCAGTGGGGATGGGGTTTGTTCTGAACCAATCCCACTTTCTGGCCTGGTCCATTTCTGGTACGTGGTCAGACGTGGCCACGAGACATGTGTTTGCTCTGCTGACTTCCTCCTCCTTGAAACAATTTTTCCCATCAGTTTCCCTTGTTCCACTCATGGATTTGCTCCTAATGCACAAGCTGCTCTTTGCTCTGTCTCCTCAGCTGGCTTCTCTCCTCTCCTGAGCTGGTAGACATGGGGCACCCCAGATCCCCTTCCAGCCCCTTCTCTCCTCTAACCATAGCTTCCCCATGGGTGACATCCCTTTTCTGTGCTGGTAGGAATTGGGGAGCCCAGGGCTCCTTTCGGCCTCTTCTCTCCTCTAACTATAGCTTCCCCATGGGTGACATCCATTCCAGTGGGCTTAAATGCCAGGGCCAGGACTAGGGTGAGGCCGTTGATGCACCCAGCACATAAAACTTAAGGAGACATTCTCCCTTGGGTTCCCGCAAGTGTAGGATTGGCCCAGAGAGCGACTGTCCCCTTACAGTTGACACCCCAGCACTTTGCTTACCTCGACTGAGTCCTGGTCCTGTTACATACCCCGGTCTTCTCCCTGGACCTCCAGAAACATAAGTCCTATTTGACATCACTACTTGGAAGTCTCAAAGGCAACCCAAAATTGTTCTAAAACAACTCTAGCATCATATTCTATCTCGGTGCCTAAACCTGTTCCTTCTACTTGTCTATCTCAATTAACAACATCATCATGTGTTCAGTTGCTTAGGGCAAAAACCTAGGAGTAATAGTTGATTCCTCTTTTTCAGCAAGTTATATCTTCCATCTCCAAAATGTATCCCAAATCTGACAACCTCTCACCACCTTGGACTAGCCTCCATCTCTCGCCTCTGTTAATAGCCTCCCCCATCTCCCTGGATGTTTGTCCTTCCCTACCCTCTTGTGGTCACTACTAGGCAGCCAATGTGATCATTTAACATCATGAAGGAGACTGTCACTCTTCTACTTAAAACTTTCCAGGCTGAGCATGGTGACTCATGTCTGTAATCCCAGCACTTCGGGAGGCTGAGGCAGAAGGATCACTTGAAGCTAAGAGTTCAAGACCAATCTAGGCAACATAGTGAGACTCCATCTCTACGAAAAAGCTTAAAAATGTGCCAGGCAAGCCAGACTCAGTGGCTCAGCCTGTAATCCCAGCGCTTTGGGAGGCTGAGGTGAGTGGATTGCCTGAGCCCACGGGTTCAAGACCCGCCTGGACAACTTGGCGAGACCTCATCTCTACAATAAATCAAAAAAATTAGCCAGGCATGGTAGCACGTGCCTGTAGTTCCAGTTACTTGGAAGGCTGAGGCGGAAGGATCGCCGGAGGCCAGCAGGTTGAGGCTGCAGTGGCTGGGAGCGGCCACTGCACTCCAGTCTGGGTGACGTAGTGAGACTCCAATTCAAAAAAAAAAAAAAATGTGCCAGGCATAGTAGCATGTGCTTGTGGTCCCAGCTACTTGGGAAACTAAGACAGGAGGATTGCCTGAACCCAGTTCAGGACTGTAGTGAGCTATGATCACACCACTGCACACCAGCTTGAACAACAGAGGCAGACCCTGTCTCTAAAAACAAACACACAAAACAAAACAAAAACCTACAGGGGCTTCCAAATGAATTTAGAATAAGAATGTTACTCTTTGCCACGGTCAATAGACTAGGATCTAGTGGGTACAATGATCTGATCCTAGCATAACAATCTCCCACTTCCATTCCCTCCCCATGTACTGGGCTCCACCACCCTGGATCATCCCTACCTCAGTTGTGCTCCTTTTCCCTGGAAAACTCTTACCCTAGGGTGACGTCCTTCTCTACATTCAGGCTCGAACTCAAGTATCACTTTCCTGACCACCCACTCCCCCATCACTCAAAACCCCATTGCATGATTTCATGTCTCCATCACACTGATCACTATCAGAAAGTACCTTATTGTTACCACAGCATGACAGCCCTCCACAAGGTTTAGGGGCTTTAAACAAACATTTGCTAATTCAGCTGGACAGTTCTTGATTGAGTCTCTCCTACTGTTGCAGTCATCTGGCGGTCTTTCTGGGCTTGACATCCAGGACAGCTTTCTCCCTCATGTGCCTCCTCCCTTATAGGATAGGCCTGGAACTGGCACAGTGTTCTTCTGCTGCCACATTCAGGCGGTCAAAGCAGTCATTGGCCAGTCCAAGTTCAAAGAGATTGGGGGAAAAAAATTCTACCTCTTAAAGGGGAAGTGACACATGCGTAAAAGGCAGGAAAGCATTGATTGTGGCCGTCTTTGGAAATACACTAACCTTTGCTTGCTTGCTAACGGTCTGTCTACTCCCATTAGGTTATAAGCTCTGTGAGGCAATAGGGACCTTGTGTATCTTGTTTTATGGCTCTATGTCCAGCACCTAGAACAATGCCTGGCACATATTACGAGCTCAATAAATAAATACATGTTTGGGATACTAAAGTGAACTGAACTAAACTTCCCCAAATAGGTCCTGCCAGACTTGCTGATGCCAAGCATGCTGATGCCTCGCCAGATAAGAGAAATCCTACATGTATAAAGTATTTCATTTTCTCTGTAAACAAGAAAAACTTGCCCTGAACACTAAATCTAGAAATAGATTTGGCGTGTTTTCTAAATGGAAAATATTTCTCGTAGCACCAGAAATTATTTTCTCACAGATCGGCACCCCATCAAATTGACTGAAAATACTCCATGCTTTAATCTTGGTGTGAACTAGAAGCCATGTTTTGGGGGGATAACAAAGTTAATATGGAAACCTCCTGCTGTTTCAACTAATCCAGATACGAACTTAAAATATTATTACAAATTAAGATGGATTTTAAAAAATGACTACTGAGGGCTGGGCTCGGTGGCTCATCCTGTAATCCTTGTATGTTGAGAGGCTGAGGTGAATGGATTGTCTGAGCCCACAGGTTCGAGACAACCCCAGGAAAATTAGTGAGACTTTGTCTCTACAATAAATCAAAAATTAGCTGGGCATGATGGTGCGTGCCTTTAGTTCCAGCTACTTGGAAAGCTGAGGCAGATAACCAGAGCCCAGCAGGTTGACACTGGAGTGGCCATGACCGTGCCACTATACCCAGCCTGGGTGACGGAGTGAGACTCTAACTCAAAAAAAAAAAAAAATGACTACTGAGAAATGTCATTAAAAGTTCTGTCATCAAAATGTGCAGTTTTGCATTACAAAGCCAGCACTTGTTTGGTTAAGTCATTACATATGACCAAAGGTAGAAAAAAAATTCCCTTAAATCTCTCCTTTGCTAATTTTTACAGTGAAGGCTCTAAAAGGATCCTATCTTTAAACCTTTTGGTAAATTAGAAAGTGAGAATGTATTCATCAGAAGGATTTTAGTGATTTTTGAAATTAAAACGAGAAGAGGGATTTAATTTTAAAAATTATACTTGCAGACTGCTGCTAATGCAATTTATTCTAACCTTTGTTTTGTCTTATCTTTAGTTTTCCCAGGTTTGCTCAAAGCGATCCCAGTGAGTATCCACGTCAATGTCATTCTTTTCTCCACAATTCTCATTGTTGCAACCATGGTGGGGACAGCCTTCTTCATGTACAATGCTTTTGGCAAACCCTTTGAAACTCTGCATGGTCCACTAGGGTTGTATCTTTTGAGCTTCATTTCAGGTGAGTACAAAATTTTACCTCTGAAGACAAATGTGCTTTTTATTCTGTATAAAGATGGTCTACCTAAATATAAAGTTACAATATATATAACATACTTGGATATACACTGTAGTTTTATACATAATGACAAAAAGTTGGGAAATACCTTAACTCTCCAATAATAGTTAACTATCCAATAATACATAAAATAATAGGAACTTCAATACATACATTATGGTAGTTCATATGAATAATTATGATGCTGACATTGAATTATATTTTTAAGACGTAATCAAGAGGATGAATCCTTGTCTCAAAATGTTAAATGGAAAAAGCAGGCTGGGCTCAGTGGCTCAGCCTGTAATCCCAGCACTTTGGGAGGCTGAGACGAGTGGATTGCCTGAGCCTGCGGGTTCGAGACCAGTCTGGACAACTTGGCAAGACCTTGTTTCTACAATAAATCAAAAATTAACTGGGTATGGTAGCGCTTTCCTGTAGTTCCCACTGCTTGGAAGGCTGAGGCAGAAGGATCTCCAGAAGCCAGCAGGTTGATGCTAGGGTGGCTGTGAGTATGCCACTGCACTCCAGCCTGGGCAACAGAGTAAGACTCCAACTCAAAAAAAAAAAAAAGGAAAAAGCAGTATACAAACTTTTATAAGCATTATAAACCTAATTTGATTAAATGTGTAAAAATATGAGAAAATGCATACAAAATATGTATGTATTTATATATACTCTATATTTATATGAAGGATATATATATATATATGGAAGAGATAGATTGGATAGGTGATCGATAGACAGATAGATAGATACTCCAGTCAGTTGATTGTGGTTATCTCTGATCAGTGAAACTATAGATGATTTTTATTTTTGCTCACACTTAGCAATATATCTATGGGTTCGATAATGTGCTTTCATTTATTCATAATCAGAAAAATAAATAAATGCCATCAAAAAAGTATAAAGAGCCAGTGTTCCACTCACACCTGAGCTTCCATATTCAGACCTGTAGGTACTTGGTGTAGCCTAATGCTAGGTGTTTCTGGGCAAGGATGTACTCTAAACCCAGAAATCAGTTCATCGATAAGCATGTGCTACTCCAGCTATTCCATACCAAAACAGATGGAAAAGAATATAAAATTCAGTCAGTGCTTACAATATATTTGTGACAGGGAGAAGGAGAGATGAGACAATGAAAAATATATGTGGGGCAGGGGGTGTGTGGGATTGGCAGTAGTGGGAAACTGCCAGGGGAGGGAGAGGGCACACCTCATCAACAAGAGTACCTGCATAATGAGCATTCGTATACCTAACCCTGAATTGTACCACACATCTTTAAAGTTAAAAATTAAAAGAAAACTATGCAGCTATTCTTCTATAGGAGTTCTCTGATTTCTCCCCATTCTAAACTTGCAAAAAGATTCAACACTTTGCCATATTCCTAGGAAACAAGTAGTTTTATTGATGATTTCAAGGAAAGATAGAAAGCGATTACAACTCACACCAGCAAACAATGTAATGAAAATCTCTATTCAACTGTTCCTTTTTCCCCCTGAAGTTGTTCATTGGCTGCCAGCCACCAGGCACCAGCACGAGGTTCCTTCTTGCTCTTAACACTACGCCATTCTCCCACGCAATTCAACTCCAGCCACAAACTTGCATAGATTCTGCTCAATAACACAAAGCCCTGCAGTTAAGGGGGGGCTCCTCTTGGAAGGCAGTGTAACCTCTTTTCTTCATTACTTACGCACACTGCTTGGGATCTCACCCCAGTCACATCTTGCTAATCAAATTATTCACCCAACCAAAGTAGGTTTCTCTCTATTCTGCTAATATTTTCTTTTTATCTCTCACAAGCATCTAATATGGTGTTAAATTGCATAGATAATGATTATTACCCTCTGAGGGCAGAGTCTAGGTCTTTCTCGGTTTTGTATCTCTGGCAAAAGCATTCAGTATGAAACTCTGCACACAGCACATGAGTCTACATGTACTTGCTGACTTGAAAAAGCAAGCCCTGATAAGAGATGTTAACTTGGTCACCTAGAGAGAATGAATGTGTTACAGCAGTCAAAAGTCAGATAGGATGGGGTTAACAGAGCAGGCCCACAGAGGCAATAGGACACGAGCCAGTAAGGAATGGGATGGAGTGTCACCAAGGAAGGCCCAGGGCTTTGCAACCAGGACCTAAGATCAAGAGCACAGGCTCAGGGTATGGACAGGCAGACCATGAGAGTGATTCAATTTCACGTAAAGGTCCAGGTAGGAGAGGGGTATTAGGATTACTTCCTCCACCAAACACCCAAAACCAAGCTCGTGCATCTGAGTGATGCGCTGTTTTAGTGACGACCATTGAGCCAACCAGAATCCAGGTAGAAAACAACATCACAGCGTTTTATTTTTTTAAATTGGAGTCTCCCTCTGTTGCCCAGGATGGAGTGAAGTGGCACGATCATGGCTCACCACAAACTTGAACTCTTGGGCTAAGGCAATCCTTCTGCCTCAGCCTCCTGAGTAACTGGGATTGCAGGTATGTACTACCACATCCAGCTACTTTTTACATTTTTTGTAGAGATGAGGTCTCACTGTGTTGCCCAGGCTGGTCTCAAACTCCCGGGTTCAAGCAGTCCTCCTGCCTCAGCCTCCCAATTTGCTATAATGTACAAAAGTTCTCAAATTAGGGTCCCCAGATAAGCAGTATCTGCATCATCTGGGAACTTGATAGAAAAGCAATTTCTCAGGCCCCGTCTCAGACCTACTGAATCAGCAGCTCTGTGATTGGGGCCCGGCCATCTGTGTTTTAACAAGTCATTCAGGCTCTTCTGATGCAAGCTCAAGTTTGAGCTATGGGGACATGATTAAACAGGTGTCCGAGGGCTGAAGAAAACAAAAAAGGAGACCCTGCAGTAACTCAAAGAAGGTAATTTCAGAAAGCAGCTACCATTCCTAGGGTGTGGGGAACAAACAAAATTCTTTGGCATTCCCAGAACCTGAAAGCTCGAGGATGGGCCCCAGAGCACTGGGTATCAGACCTTGAGGCGCTGGTCTTGTCTTTGTGGGACACCATGAGGGCTTCTGTGAGTGTGAAAAGGGCCTGGACACTCCCCAGTGGCTGCTGCCAGGGAGAAGTGACAGTGCCATGCCAAGTGGAAGAAATAGACCCTTCCTCTCTCTCCTGCCTTCCCTCTCCCCCGGTGCTCACATTTGGCAGAAAGCAGCTGATGGGGCAGAATTAGTCTGGGGAGTCTTGAACCAGCATCACAGAGCAGAGCAAAAAAAAGCTGGTTTGAAGGTGAGAGGCAACAGCTTATTAACCGGCACAGCCGTCTAGCACTCCAACTTCTGAATGAAATTCAGAGGAACAGCCTATTTGGAAGACAAATTATTTGACAGTTCTGACAGACGACCAGACTAACGGCATTTGAAGAGCAAGATGACTCAGAGAATGCAGAATTGAATCCAAGTCTCAGAACTTATCTCAGCCTTTGGCCAAGTCTAATGCAAGGAAACCCTGAGCACACAAATATATGCGGGAACAATCAGGCCCTGTGCTCACGTTTTATCTTCCGCATCTTCAAATTCGTTGTAAAAGCAGGTGCTCAGCAAAGGTTTGTGAATCAGGGAAGGACGGAAGGAAGGCAAGGGAGGGGAAAGAACCAACTCCAGATGTGTCTTGCAGAGGATAAAGGCCTGTTTCTAGATCATCCGGGTTTTTTAAAAGCCCCCAATACTTACTATTAAATATCAAAATGTTCAATCACTTTTAAAATGATATGATGGCCAGGCTTGGTGGCTCAGCCTGTAATCCCAGCATTTTGGGAGGCCAAGGCACGTGGATTGCCTGAGCCTGCGGATTCCAGACTAGCCTGGCCAGCTTGGCGAGACCTCGTCTCTACAATACATCAAAAAATTAGCCGGGCGTGGTAGCACGTGCCTGTAGTTCCAGCTACTTGGAGAGCTGAGGTGGAAGGATCGCTGGAGCCCAGCAGGTCGACGCTGGGGTGGCCGTGAGTGTGTCACTGCACTCCAGACTGAGCGACAGAGTGAGACTCCAACTCAAAATAAACAAACAAAACCTGTTTGAGGGTCAACTGGACTGATAGTTTGTGACCTCTGGGGATAAAAAAGGTCATTTTTGAATCACAGAGTACTTCATTCCCTTTAAATGGCACCCAGAAGCCCTTGGAACTTTGGAAATGATTATCTAAAGTTGTAACATTCAGCCAAGCATGATGACTCACGTGTGTAATCCCAGCACTTTGGGAAGCCAAGATGGGAGGATCACTTGAAGCCAGGAGTTCAAGAACAGTCTAGGCAATATAGGGAGACCCCATCTCTAAAACAAAGCAAGACAACAACATCGTAATATTCATGCAGACTCTGGCACTAAAACCCAATTGGGTAAGGGCAGGGTTTTATAGTCCTTATTCAAACCACCCAATTTTACTTTACAAAAAAAAAAATTGTAGAGACAAGTTCTTGCTATGTCGTCCAGACTGGTCTAGTGATCTTCCTGCATTGGCCTCTCAAAGTGTTGGGATCATATGTGTGAGCCACTGTGCCCAGCCCCCAATACTCTAAATGTTAGACAATGCATCACGCACTCAAAGGCCAGAGACTGTATTGGGGTCTTTTATTTCAGGTGTGAGTCACATTCCATTGAGACCCCCAGGGGCGGCTCTCTCCCACTAGGTCCCCTCCCTGCTTTTCCCACTAGTGTGTGTTGCCCACATGGCTGCACTCACCATCAGCACTTGCCTTCCTGCTTAGACTTCTTTTCTCTTTTTCTCCACCCTCCTCACATCCGGGTATTCCAAGCACCCCTCTTTCCTTGTGCTGTAGTCATTCCAGGCTCATTTCTTCAACTGTCTACCACCCTGCCTGAAGGGAACCCAAGCCTTGTGTAATGCAGTTCTTTACATATTCCAAAGATGGCACCAGGAGGTCCAGCAGGAGAAGACACTTGTTTACTTAAGAAGGCACCGATGGTGGCAGGTTGGTGAGGAAAGATTCTGTCCACGAGATACCAATGACAGCAGGTCGGGGCAGTATGGCAAACAGTTTTATAGGCAAGCAAGTCAATCAGATATAGGGAGAATGAGGCAATGTCCAAACAATTGCCTCACACCTTGGCATCCTCAAGCATGAAGAAGGGGGGGGGGGGAAGAAACAGAAAAAAGTCTTCCTGATTGTCTATCTAGAACCTTCCAGGCCGGCCAGAGTGACAATGCTATGGGCATCTTCTTATGCCTCCCGATTTGGTGAATGCCAGACCCTGGAGGTAGAAAAGTAAAGAGAACAACCCACTGGGGCTGGCCAGCCACAGCTGCAGTCCCCACTGCTTGCTCATACCTACAGCCTCATATTCTGTGTCCTCGAACCAGACATGGGTGCCTCCAGTGTGGCTCATGTTCCTCCGTGTCCTCCATGTAATATTTCCACACCCTATCATTTTTGCATGGAACCCAGGTAAGTCCGCCAGTTGCTTTTTCTCATCTTGTCATTTATAAACTGGTGCTGAGAAGTCTTTTTCCCAAAGTAGGATTTTAGGAATACTTTAATTGTCCTCCATCATTTGTTTTGGGCAGTGATTCTCTTCCTGGACTGTACATTAGAGGCACCTGAAGAGTTTTCTAAAAATACTGACGCCAGATCTCACACCATACTCATTAAATTGTCATCCCTGAGGGTGGAGCTTGGTCTGGCTTTTTGTTTCTTTGTTTTTTAGCTGTCTGGAATAATTATAATTTGTAGCTAGTGCTGAGGATCGCTGATATAGGTAAATACATATCATTTATTTGGCAAACATTGACTGACTGCCCAGCCATTATAATAGTTACTGGTGATCCCACAGTGAATCCAGCCCAATCCTGTCTTCATGGGCCTTGCAATCTAGTGGGAGAGTCAAACAGAAGTGAACATAAATAATTGATTGCAGATCGCAATAATTGCAAGAAGGGTGATAAATGGGTTGATATAGTAGAGAATGGTAGCAGGGATCTGGCTTTGATATGGTGGTCAGAGAAGGCTGAGTTCTAGAGATGAGAAAGGGCTGAACTTCCCAAGTAGAGGAGGAAGCACACCAGAAGTCTCTGGGGAAAGAGGTCTGCTTGTTGTAGGAACCAACAGAAGGTCAGTGTGGCTTGGGGGTGGGCATGAAAAAAAATGAGGTTAGAGAGATCAGTTGGTGCCAGTGAATGCTGGATCTTAAGGGCCACAGTAAGTCTTTTAAAATTGATTCTAATTGCAATGAAAAACTTTTGAAAGATTTTAAAAAGATGTCTGAAAGCTGATCTACCTCTTTAAGAAATATCTGGTGAAAGACAATGCTGCTGCCTTGGAGATGGAGAAAGATGAATGGATTCTAAAAGTGTTCTGAAAGTAGGTCCAAAATGTGTTGCAGGTAGCTTATGTAACTGATAAATATTGGCAGCATTAGGGATCAGACGAGGGGAGGCTCACAATTTAGGAACTTGGCACTGGAAATCAAGTGTTCTCTTTGGGGCAGGTCAAGGCTGAGAGGCTATGAGATGTCCAAGTGGAGATGTCAAGGAAACCAGCAGTCTCCAGCTTTTTTGGCATCAGGGACCAGTTCCATGGAAGACAACTTTTCCAGGGACTGGAGATTTCGGGGATGTACAGTTAAACCTCACTACTAATGTTAATCTATATTTGCAGCCGCTTCCCAGTGCTAGCATCACCGCCTTAGCTCCACCTCAGATCATCAGGCATTAGATTCTCATAAGGAGCACACAACCTAGATCCCTGGCATGTGCAATTCACAATAGGGTTTGTGTTCCTATGAGAACTAATGCCGCTGCTGATCTGACAAGAGACAGAGCTCAGGGGGTAATGTGAGTGACCTGAGTGAGTGACCTGAGACTACAAATAAAACTTTGCTCGCTCGCCCACTGCTCACCTCCTGCTGTGTGGCCCAATTCCTAACAGGCCATGGACCAGTCTGGTCTGTGGCCCATGGGGTTGGGGACCCCTGAAGTAGACAGTTGGATATATGAGTCTGGAGCTCAGAAAACAGGTCTAGAAGAAAGACATAAATTTAGGTATTGTCAGGATATAGAAATTATGTAAAGCAATGAAAATGAATGAGATCATCCAGGGAGAGAATGCACATAGAGAAAAATTGGCTTCGGACCAAACTCTGAAGAACACCATCAGTTAATTCTGGGGTTGAGGAAGAGGAGAAGCCAGTAGAGGACACTGAGTAAGGGTGTCCAAAGAAAAAGAGGAAGAAGGAAAGCTGGAAGATTGTGGTGTCCCAGACATAACAAGAGGGGAGTGTTTCAAGAGTGAAAAGTGAGCTCTGTAAAAAGGTGACCACCTGTAAGAGTGAAGGGGGAGGGGCAGGGGAAGGCAGAATGGGGGGAAAAAGGTGAAAAAACTTCCCTCGAGATGTATAATACAGTGAGAGAGAGAGAGAGACAGATAGAGGGAAAGAGAGAGAGAGAGAGAGAGAGAGAGAGAGAGAGAGAGAGAGAGAAGGATGCATTCAAATTAGGGAGGTGAGAAAAGAGAGGAAGCCAAAAAAAAGGGTACTGAGAAGCAACTAGATAGACCCATAGTCTCAAGCTGCAGCACTGATATTTGAGTATATCTTCTATATATTTCATTCTGGAAGCTTCCCAATTGATGGTAGAGCCTTACTTACCCAGATCTGCATGTAAAAGAGAGGAGGCCTGGCGGTGGACTTGACATGGATCGATGGTAGAACATCCTAGTAGCTCAGCGAATACTCTCCGAGGATAATGTGAAATATATTGGCTCAGGCCTTTGGAGGTGATGAGAACCATGAAAATGCAGACTCATTGCAAATAGTACTTATTGCAGTTTGCAATAATTTTAATGATTCTCTGACATATAGCTTCTCTGAGTGCAGCGCCATCACGTGTCATGCCTTCTCTTACATAGAACATCATGTGGTGAGTCATGCCAAGCAAGGCAAACAAACAAAAGGGCTGCCTTTCTTTAAAAAATGGGCTGCTCCTAATATGTGCCTAATTCATTATGATAATTACAACTATGGCATGAAACATAAATAAGCACATTCATATATAAAGCACAAAGACAGGAAAATAAAGAACAGTGCAAAAATAGAAGAATGCTTCCGTTGTATATCAGTTTCAGAATTACTAATACACTGGCCTCTGTAATACGTCTATGTCTAAAATAATATGTCATATTATTTTGCAATTGGTGATGAAAAAATAATCTGCATCTTGTTTCCACTTCAATCCTTCTGGAGGAGCTGTGTGTGGTTCAGCAGTCTGAGAAAGACACACAGGGATGTCCAGTCATTAAAGCTACAGGGCCTGAGGAAAGTCAAAGGGCTGGCGGTAGGAAAATCCAGTCATGAAAATATTCTACAAGTTTCTCAGTATAGATCTTAGAAAAGAGGCCACAGAAGGAAAGAGAAGTAGTGTTGGACAGCCCACGATGGCCCTGGACAAGGAATTTCATTTGTATGGACAGGGCAGTGACTGAAGGGGCAGTGTGTTGCAAGAAGACTGTGTTCCAGGTCACTTGCTCATGTCAAGGATGTGCCAGGGGACAGTGTTTAATGTACCTCGCACAGGGCCCAGCCATGACCTTGGACAGGCAGCTGCTTAGTCTTTTCCTATCACAGTTGCAGAGACTGCCTGCCCTATTCAGAATGTAAGCCTTCCCTTCTGTTTCATTTGGAGTCAAAGCCCAAGTTCTTGCTGTGACCTCCAAAGTACCACTTGATGTACCCACTTCAGAAGCATACACAGAAAGCTCACCCTTATAATCCTTTGCCTTCCCCTCTTTTCACTCAAACCACCTGGTTCCTTTGCACTCACTGTCCTTCAGCCTGAAATACGCTCCCCCCCAGATGGCTACCTTCTCTCTGCCTCACTTCTCTCAAGATGCACTTAAATGTTATCTTCCTATGAAGCTCCCCTGGGCATTCCTCCCCAGCCTGCTCCTCCCTCTTACCTACTTCATTTTATTCCTTAGTATACATCACACTCTGATAAACCACAGAATGTACTTATCTTCTTACCGCCTCTCTCTCTCCATTGTCTCCATCACTGAGAGCTCTGTGAAGAAAGGGATTTTTATCTGTTTTGTTCAGTGCTGCATCCCCAGTGCCCAGAACAGTGCAGGAAATACCCGATACATAGTTGTTGAATAGATGAATAAAACAGAATATTTCCCAGTAACAAATTACATTCTTGTTTTCTGAAGATTACTTCAAGTTAGATAAACATGGTATTTTTAGACCGTTTCGTCTTTGCACTAATCACCCCATTCAAAAACATGACATACATAAAACTTAGGTTAGGTGTGGGCTCTTCAACGCTCCATTACAGAAGACAGAGGGAAAAAGCGAAACCCACTGGTATTATTCCTGTACCTTACATCTATCCTTTGGAAATACGTGACCAAATTGCTTCTCATCACAATCTCAAAATCTACTCTTAGGTATTGATTTGCTTAACTTGTCCCTCTGCCCCCACTCTAAATGGTAGCCCTTGGTTTCTGAAGCAGCATAGAGTAAGAACAACTTGTAACTGGGGAAGAAATCATTGCCGGTGACCTCATCTTCAATTACTGACTTTCTAGTGACATTGCATAATTTCACAGAGAATTAGCACTGACACCTGCAAAGTTGTGGCTCTCCCATCAGACTCCTTAAAGAAGGAAATGATCAATTTATCATTTTGTGTTGGCAATGGAATGCCCCTAATACTTGTCACCTACAAGAGAGTTGAAAGATGACGTGTTCGCTTTCTGGAAACAGTGGGCCATTACTTTAAATGGAATTGGAATTCCAATTTATTATTTCCCAAAATATGAGCTTAGTGATAATCATAACATTTCAGAGGCTTCCTCCCCTTCGAGGTTTCCTGGGCTCCCACGGATCCTGCCAGGGTGCTCCCAACTCATAAAAGCGTAGTTACCCTCGGGGCCATGCAGGGATGAGGAAGCAATTCTCTCATGGACTGGGACCTACATTCCCCATATAATAAGAACTGAGGGAGACTAGTGCCCAATTCTGCAGTCCCAGACAGCTGCCCGAAGAGAGGCATGAATGTGCAGTGTCTCGCACGTTACAAACGTTTGTTAATTGACTGATCATTCATGGTGTGACAGCCCTATAACTCAGCTATCCCATTCAGTCAGAAATTAACTCAGTAATCAAAGTCATTAAAAGGAAAAAAAAAAAACCTACAGCACCAGCCAGATGGTGGGGAAATCAGACAGATGAAAGGAAAATGGCTGTAGGTCATTGAGTAAGACACTGGGTAGCAAAACCTGCGCCCCAGGCCTGGTTGTATTCCAGATTCTAGTTTGGGTGAGGTTTGGCAGACTTTCCAAAGCCCTAGTTTGTTCTAACCTTTCTTGTGAGCAAGAGCAGTGTTGGTCAGATGGACAGGCACGTGGGGAATCTGTCCAAATGGCCCCATGTGAATCTGGGCTCTTGATGTATGTGGATAACTAGGAAAAAGAGGAGGGAGACTTGCAGGCCTGATTCTACCATTGTGGGGCCTTGGGCAAGAATGTGAATGCAAACCCACTCTTGTTCCCCTGCCTGAGTCCACAGCACACAGTAAAGGGCCTCAACATTCCACGTGGAGCCGAGTTCTGACCATGCCCCTTGCAACGGCTACCCCTTGGCCACCTCAGTTCTCAACCTTGGGAGGACTGACCCAGGGAAGATGCCCACACAGGCCTTGGAAATGGGCTCAGGGCTATTTATGAAGGGAATCCCAAGACCCAGGAGTACGGCCTTGAGTATGAGTCAGATACACCAGATGGGCACATTCCATTGACTTCAAGGATTCCCCTCCTTGCAGAGAGGGATCTCTCTAGAAGAGACAGAGCAGGATCCTCTAAAGTGGGACCCAAATCAGGAGTCCCTCTTGCTGGAGCCTGAGGGTCATAATGTAAATGTGTAGGCTAAGCCCTATTCTCACTGTCACTCTCATCCCTAGCACTCTCCTCAGACCCCCAGTGGCCAGGCCACGAAGAGAACTCTTCATGTCTTTTAGTCCATAAGTCATAAAAAATTATCCTTGATCCCATGTCTTTTTTTAGAGCCTTGGACAGAGAGAAGCAAAAATATCCCAAACTCACACTGAGTTGTTTCTCTTCACATCTCTTAGCAGTCCCTGAAAGGTGATCAGAGACTCAGGTTGGGTTTCTATCCTCTGGCTCTGAAGTGACAAAGTTGACCTCACAGTCAACCCTAGAATCCAGAGAGAAATCTCAGACCCTCCTCTCTACTACTAGATGGCACACTGTGTTTTGGGGACTTGCGTGCTCAAAATGTTAGCTATGGCAAAAGATTTTGAGTCTTAAGACACCCCAAGTAACTTTTACTTTAGGAATTTGAAATACAGCTTCACTACGATGCTGTCTCCCTAACAAAGTAGTACCTTTAAAATATTTAACAACTTGAAAAGGAAACCAAGCTTGGATTTTCCTTTCAGACGCTAAGGAAATAGTGTTTCACTTCTGTCTGAAATTCACCATCTCCTCAGACAAAGAAGGCTCTTATGGTAAAAGCAATGGCATTTTCTCCACAATTTTCAATAAAAGATAAAGAGAAAACAGCATTGCAGCCTTTTTGCTAGGATCTAACAATAAAGGAATAATACGGTTTTGCCAGGGGAGAGCTCTGATTTTTAAGCTCAGAATACAAAAATAGTTACGCTGACAAATTTTACAAAGGAATATCCTCAGCTACCACTCTGAGGCTGGCAGAAAGTGAAGTTTCAAGAAAATTATATTATTTGAATATTTGATGATGATGATGGAGTCGACAGGACCAGTCCTAGGTGTAATTCTCAAGTAGGAGAAATGTGATTTCAGTTTTTCTGCTAACCCCTGTCCTCACCCCCACCCCTAGTCTCTAACTCAATCCACACTTGACCTTCAGGAAAGGAATGGGAGCTGGCCATCCTTGTATATAGCTCCCCATGCCTGGAATATTCTCCCCATACAGTCCAGCCTCCTTTTGCTCTGCTAACTTTTCCTACAGCTTCTTCTGGCTACTTCCAAAGAAACTTCCATGGTGCTGTACACCCTCTGAGTAATAGCACCCTGGGCCGGGTGCAGTGGCTTATGCCTGTAATCCCAGCACTTTGGGAGGTTGAGGCAAGAGAATCACTTGAGCTCAGGAATTAGAGACCAGCCTGGGCAACACAGCAAGACCTCATCTCCACAAAAAAAAAAAAAAAAAAAAAAAAAAAAAATAGCCAGTTGTGGTGGCACACACCTTTATTCCCAGCTACAAAATAAACTGAGGTGGAATGTTCGCCTGAAACCCAGGAGGTCAAGGCTGTGGGGAGCCATGATTATGCCACTGTACTCCAGTCTGGGTGAGAGTGAGACCCTGACTCAAAATAACAAAAAACAGCACACCCACCCAAAAAAACCCAACAGCACCCTTAACTCTCCCTACACTACACTCACTATAACTGGTTTGTAATTGTTTTTAACGTTCCCTGCCCAATTATTGTCTGTCAGAGCAGAAACCATGTGTATTTTCTTTAGTGTTTAAATCTCCACAACTATCCTTGTGATTGGTACATAATAAGTCCAATTTAATAAAGGAATGAGTGAATTAATGAATGAAAACTTGATCCAGTATGTTGCCACTCTCAGGATATTTGGATTAACTTTCATTGACGAGCAAGAAAGCATTTAGGCCTTCTAAAGGAGTCATAAGCTTAATGGGAGAGTTTTTGGAGAAAGAAAGCACTGTAACATATTTTTTTAGGTTGCCTACTCTGCTGTAGTTAGATTTTCCTGATATGGAGTGGGTGGATATTTGGAATAAAATTGGGTAATTTCACGTAAGTGGAGAAATTAGGATTTGAACTCAAATTGGTTTGACCTAAATCAAAGGATTATGATAAGGACTTGTAAGAAGAAAGGAATATAAAAGAATCACAGGAATATTCTCTGAAGCACCAGGGACATGTTATTAAAAAAAAAAAAAAAACAAAACCAGGAATAGCCACCAATTAGTAAACATTTACATGTGTCAGTTACAATGCCAAACGCTAATCCTGCATTACCTATATCAACCACCTTTTATAGATGAGGAAATTGCAATTCAGAGATTTAAAATTGCCTCATTTCATATATAGGAAGTCCCTAACATACAAAAAGCACGTTTGTAAGTCCAATTCATTTTAAGTCCAACAAAGTTAGCCTAGATACCCAACTAACACAATCGGCTATATTGTATTATATGTATTTAATAGGCTATAGTGACTTCTGGTGATGATAAATAATAGATTAAAAAAATGCAGGCTGGGCGTGGTGGCTCACGCCTATAATCCCAGCACTTTGGGAGGCTGAGGTGAGAGGATTATCTGAGCCCACAGGTTCAAAACCAGCGTGGGCAGCTTGGTGAGACCTCATTTCTACAACAAATCAAAAAATTAGCTGGGTGTGGTGGCGTGTGCCCATAGTTCAAACTACTTGGAAGGCTAAGGTGGAAGAATTGCCTGAGCCCAGCAGCTCAAGGCTGCAGTAGCCATGAGCATGCCACAGGGCTCCAGCCTGGGCAACAGAGTGATACTCCAACTAGAAAAAAAATGCAGGTGTGTGTCTTTAAAGTTCGTAACTTGAAGGTATGTATGTATAAGACTTACTGTAGTAAGTAAAAGAATCAGCATTTGAGCCCAAATTGGTTTTGCCAAAGTCAGAAAACCATCTCAGCATGCTCCCTATTAACTAGAACCCTATGTAGCACCTGGGATACAACAGCAGGTGGGAATCCCATAGAGTCCTGGCCATCCACTGTACTCCTGACACAGTCCCTTTTGCCACCCGCTTCCACCCCCTGGGCCATCTATCCACCCAGGGGTCTCCCATTCTCCATCCTCAGGGGAGATGACCCATCAGAGTTTCCAGGTCCCGTATAGTGTGCCCCCATCCTGTGGAGCTCTCACCTAGACCACAACTGCGTCTGGAAAGATGATCCCATCTTAAGTGAGGAGCAGAGTAATAATAGTTTACTAAACAAAGTAAATGTTTATTTTTCTCACACATAAAATCTCTAGATTGAAGAAAGTTAAAGTCCAGGGCTGGGCTGGTGGTTCCAGGTGTCTGGGATTCATACTCTTACTTTCTTGTTTTTCCATAGTACATGGTTTCTTTCTTTCTTTCTTTCTTTCGTTTTCTTTTCTTCTTTCTTCTTCCCTTTTCTTTCTATTTTCTTTCTTTCAAAGGTATGGACAAGGTTTGCCTTTTTGTAAAATTTTATTTTATTTTTGTAGAGACAGGGTCTCTCTATGTTGCCCAGGCTGGTCTTGAACTCCTGGCCTCAAGCAATTCTCCCACCCTGACCTCCCAGCTGTGATTACAGGAGTAAGCCACTGTGTGTGGCTTTAATTTCTGTGGCCATCTTGTCCAAAGTGTCTGCTGGAGCTCCAGCCATTGCATCCATATTTCAGCTACAGAAGGAGGAAATGGGAAAGAAAAGGCTGGCCCCTCATACCTGTATACTTTAAGGAAACTTACATCCCAGCCACCCTCCACAGAACAATGTTGTCTTTATTCATGGCAGCCACATGCTCAGCTAAAAATCTGGATTCTGTTGCAAACAAGGAGAATAGATCTTCTCTGCCTCAATACTTTATCCTTTGCTCAGGTCTGCTCTGTGCAGTTGTGACCAGCTGGAAACTGGAGGAGCCATGTTAACTCTTTTGGAGAGATGTTTGGGGCCTTTCACAAGGGGCTGCCTGGCTGGCATTTATCCTGCTTGGCCTGTGAAGGTCAGAGACATTCATTCTCTTGAAGCCACATCATGGTAGTGGTTGCTTTGTAGCCTGACTGCCATTGTACTTTTAAGGTGCCCAGCAATTTGGCCTTCACATCATGCAAAGAGGAGTATCTCTGGCTGGGCACAGTGGCTCAACCTGTAATCCCAGCATTTTGGGAGGCCGAGGTGAGTGGAGTGCCTAACCCCATGGGTTCGAGACCAGCCCAGGCAACTTGGTGAGACTTCGTCTCTACAATAACTTTTTAAAAAATTAGCCAGGTGTGGTAGTGCGCGCCTGTAGTTCCAACTACTTGGAAGGTTGAGGCAGAAAGATTGCTGGAGCCCAGCAGGTTGAGACTGGGGTGGCCGTAAGCATGCCACTGCACTCCAGCCTGGGCGATGAAATGAGAATCCACTCAAACAGTATCTTCCAGATATGTTTATCTGTAAGATTAGCTTGATTCTAACCACTCCCTGACCCTCACCTCACCCCTGCAAGCACACACCATAACCCAAGCACTACCACCCACAGATTGGAGAATCAAGCTCATGATTACAAATATGCAATAATATATTTTTGCAGAAGAATGAAAATTAGAATGATGATAAAGGTTTCCTTGGTTTGTACGCTGACCCACTTCCCTGTTCCCTATAATCAGGAAATATTTGTCCCAACACGTCGTTTGTTTGTTCTGTTGCAGGCTCCTGTGGCTGTCTTGTCATGATATTGTTTGCCTCTGAAGTGAAAATTCACCACCTCACAGAAAAGATTGCAAATTATAAAGAAGGGACTTACGCCTACAAAACGCAAAGTGAAAAATACACCACCTCATTCTGGGTCGTTTTCATTTGCTTTTTTGTTCATTTTCTGAATGGGCTCCTAATACGGCTTGCTGGATTTCAATTCCCTTTTGCAAAATCTAAAGACACAGAGACAACGAATGTAGCTGCAGATCTAATGTACTGAAAGGCAAATGTTTCTATAATTTTCTAAGTAGGGAATAGACTTGCTTTGGCCGCTTTTAGATATGGTTAATTTTGCTCATTCTTTTAGATTGCATAAATTCCTCCATGACAATGTTTACAAGCTATGCACTAAGGAAATAGGCTAGAAAGTAAAGGAAGCAGAAGGTAGACCTCAGAAAAATGTTTACCTCCTGGGAAATTGCTTGACCAGGTAGTCTAAGGCAGTTGACTAGGATGGACAACTTGTTACTCCAAATACACATCAAAATTCAAGATGCCTTTCTATCAGGGAGGACTCAGGAATCAAAAGACACATGAAGTATATTTTAATAAAAACAGAAACTATTTCTGATATCCACACATTTGTTGCCACAGATGTCAGAAAACCAAGCTGGAATCGCTTTCCTAAAATGATAGTGCATTAAATGAACATCTATAAAACATATCAATGCATTTTTTTAAAAGTCTATTTAAAGCATAGTCTATTAACCATGTCTATTAACCATGTTGATAAAAATGTGCAAATCTCTAAAAGAAAAAAAGAAGAAATAACAAAGCTGAGGGTACTTTCCCTCTTTTGCCTAAGTCCAAACTACATTCACAATGGCACTTTCAATGGACATAATTGCTGGGACCACTGAAGAATCAGAAAAAAATGATCCCTTGGCAGGGCATGATGGCTCAAGCCTGTAACCCCAGCACTTTGGGAGGCTGAGGTGCAAAGACTGCCTAAGCCTAGGGGTTCGAGACCAGCCTGGGCAACTTGGTGAGACCTTGTCTCTACAATAAATCAAAAAATTAGTTGGGCATGGTGGCACATGCCTGTAGTTCCAGCTGCTTTGGAGGCTGAGGCAGAAGGATCACCTGAGCCCAGCAGGTCGAGGTTATGGCAGCAGTGACTGTGCCACTGCACTCCAGCCTGGGTGACAGAGTGAGACTCCAACTCAAAAAAAAAAAGACCTCTAGTTGCAAACTTGATGCAAAACGACTCATTGGGGGCTGTTTCTAGCTATAGTGTCTCGAGCACTATGAAAGTTGTATTGAATCTGGAATTATGATGATATCACTGTGTAATCTTGGTCTTTAGACTGATTGCCACCAAGCATGCCCCAAGTTGATGAAATTGATCTGCAGCTGACCAAAAGCCACAGCTGTCTCTAAAGCTGATCCTCTATCCTCAATCTGCTGTTCTCCAGAAAACACCCAGGAAAAAGCAATAACAAAAAAAAAAAAAAAAAAAGACAAAGCAAAAAAAGAATGAAAGCAAACACACCATGAGGCTCCTGGCCACAGGTGTCAGGTACTTAGCCCTCATATAAGGGATTTGAAAGTACTCCTTAAAATAAAATACCTTTTCCCTTTTGGAACAGTTTACAGGGAAGAAACAACTATTTATATACCTGAGAAAGAACTTGCTCTAATGGCGTGGTGGTGGTGATTTGCTGTTCACAGGCAGACATCAGAACATACCCTGAATTTCCAGATGCCCATCCCTCCACCTTAATTCAGGAAATACCCTGGAGAATGTCTAGAAGACCCACGAGTCAGTCTAGCCACCAGGGGGATATTTCTTTGGTAACGGGCTAGAGCCCAATTCTGTAAGTCTTCAGCTGGAATGGTCAGCACAGCAGCATGGGCAAGGAGGAGTGGGCAGAAAAGACGAGGACTGTTCCCCCTCATGGACAGTTGATCTGAGGTCCCCAAGGCTGGGTCCTTATCTACAATCTCATGCAACCTCTCTCCCTCTCCTTAAAGGCTTGGTAAACTCCTTCTAAGATCAAGTTTTTTCTTTAGAAAGCAAGTCTCTGAAAGTTCTCTGCTCTTCAAAAAGAGAGATAAAATCTGAAGTAGCCACTGAAAATCTAATGAGGACCTAAGAGGCAAACCAACCATATTCCCTGGAGGAGAAGGAGATGCTGGGCTGCAGCAGACACCCAAACAGTCCTGCAAACACGTCACACACACAACAAAGACAGAAACAGTGCCCTAGAGTCTCTGTCTCTTCCTGCAGATGAAATGTGTGGCCCATGGACCTATGGGAGCCCTCAGAAGAGGGATCTGGTGGGGACTGGCTCTTGTGGGAATCAAAGGCCCCAGGAATGACTCATTTTGCTGTGACCACACCCCCCTCCCCAGGTGGCAGCCAGCATTCTCACAAGGACATGGGGCCCCCTGCTGGCTCTGGGGTGGCAAACACCGTGCCACAGCCAGGGTGCACGGCGTGCTTCACTGTCGCCAGACACCCTCAGCTCCTGGAATGTCAGTGCTGATGATGTTGCCGGAAAGAAGTGGCAAGAAGAATCTAGAAACACCACCCCAAGGTTGTCCAGGTGAACCTAGCCAAGATAAGACATGTTCACTGGAATAAGAGGAAGCTTTGGGACGAAGTGAAACAAGCCCAGGTGGTGTGTTAGGATGAAGAGGAGCACTCCTTCTGTCTGGGCACCTGACAGTTGACAAAGGTCTTTTGCTTTCAGGGTCTCATCTTTTCTTCCAGGGAAACTGCTCCCATGTAACTCCACAGGTGTTCAGGGCCCCTCAGTGTGGCTGGTGGCTCACACATTGGCACAGTCAGGGCAAGTCCCGTTTTGGGGGGAGGGACACCAGGATGGGGGTACCACCGCCCCCTCCCAACTCTGGAGGAAGGAGGGGCGTACACTGGCACCAGCTCCAAGGTAAGGATGGCTTGCCACTAGAATGGATGCTTGTTGTAACCATTTACCTAGAGAAACCTGAATGAGAACCTCTGGAGAATCGAAAGTGGGGGGAATGGGTGGTTAACCTCTCTTGCAGTTTTCCTCAACTTCTCCCCTCCCAATAAGATCCAGTATCACTAAAAAAACAGTGCAGCTGTGTTAGAAATGCTGCTTTAAGACCAGTCCCAAGCCGCTGGCCCCATTTTCCTAACTGCCTTGCCACCCCCTGGTCCCTTCTACTTAGATTCCCCAGGGCCTGTAGTGCTGTGGTGCCCCGTGTTTGCCCTAGTGATGCATCCATTCTCAGACCACTTCAGCATGGCAGTCGGTCACGACTCAAGACTGATGGACCACCTCCCCCAGTGACAAGGGACAGAACAATGCTGGTCCGTTTAAAGAAAAGCCTACCTGCTCCTTGAAACTAGAGGACAGAGAGAAAGGCTGGGCAGGCCTGAGATCCTGGCTTTGGGGCCGAAATTCCCCCCCAGGAAAAGCCCTCTTGCTGATGTAAACAGAATTAAATTATATTTTTATTGACAGACATTGTGGGCACCTCTCCCTACAAACCCACTTAAGTAACCAGATACACCTGTGGGTGTCACGGCCAGAGCTGGGATTCACTGACCTATTTGGAAAGTCTGAGGACCCAAGTCAGAAACCTCCAGAGAGTCTCCACTGCCAGTCCCAAGGGACGGTGTATGACAACAGTTGGTCATGGAGACCTCTGGGTGGAGGTGAATGGGGCACAGCTACGGTGCTTGTGCCATTAAAAGGCATGAGTCTTAAAGGACTGCGTTTCTTTGCCTGAATCTTGGTCTGAGAGATTTCAACCCAGTCTGGAAGTCATAGACAGAATGAGTTACAAGCAGGTGTGTCCCTCACTCTACAAAAGTCTCCTCTTCCCTCTGTAGGCCATGAATCCAATCTGGAGTGGAGATGGAGAGACAGACTTGTGGACTCTTACAAACCTTGTTTTCTCTCTTGGATCTGGTTCGTAAGAGGGTGCACAGAGGAGGAGACCTGGGCCCTTCAAATGAGTCAAGCCAGTGCCCTACCAGAAACACACAATTTCAGCACATGCAAACTGTCACCCTGTCATGGCGTTCTCCTCAAGCTCCCATTCATCATGGACTTTATCTATGCAAAAAAGTGTAGCATAGCAAACTCAGAGGTATGGACTCCAGGACGCCGTGGCTGACTGATTTGCACTGAAATTTGCTGTCTTTCCATTTGGCCAAGTATTATATACATGGGGCCTTGACACAGGGAAATTCAGGGTCTGCTGCACATCCCAGGCCAGAGGCCCCAAGAGAAGTAAGTGTATAGACTTACATCTACTGCCACATAGCTGTTCCTTTTGCCTGTTTCTTTGCAGTCACCCCTTCCCCACAGACCCTCTGGCCGACACAATGTTGTGTGCCCTCCACCAAGTTTCCTCTTCGCCGGCACACAGCTAAACTCCATTTCCCAGCCACCTTTGGAGTTGGGGTCTTGTGAGTGAGCCTGTAAGCCGAAATGACCTATGCCACACAGTCCCCCTCTTCCCTGGTGCTGCAGCCTCGAAAGCTGTTAAACAGAGGCAGCCCTCCCAATCTGCACCAGAGTATGATAGGAATAGTAAATACACTTTCTGTAAAGCCACTGAATTTGGGTGGTATTTGTTTCTGCAGCTTAGCCCAATTTTGCCTAGCCAATAGGGCTGCATTCTCCAGGAAAGCTCTTCTGCTTTCTGCCATTGAGATGCGTTTCTAGGGTTCTTGAGGCTTAGCTTGAGGCCAGGTGCACCCTCCACGGTCCCACTTGGCTGCTGTCTGTGCCGCTGTCCTCTGTGGCCTTCTGGTCACGTTACCCGTTACCTACCAAAAGAAAGACCGGAAAGTGAATTTTCTGCATAAATGTCTAAAGAGCAAATAAACACTTTTGCTTATACTGGTGTCCTTCAGGATTCTTTCCAAGTGTGGATTAATAAACCCTTTTTCATTATTCAAAAGAGATTTATCTTGAGTCTACTACAGATGCATGTAAGGCACAGAAGATTAGAGCTAACATAAAAAGTCAGAAAATATTTTTTTCTAGATCTATGGTTGAGAACAGAGAAAAAGAGCCTTCAAGACTCTCTAGTTTATTTTTAACTCTTCAATTTACTGTGAAAGAAAATTTTTAAAATTTGCCAGTAAAAGAAAAATTGGGCAATGCATGGTGGCTCACATCTGTAACCCCAGCACTTTGGGAGGCTGAGGTAGGATGATTGCTTGAGCCTAGAAGTTCAAGATCAGCCTGGACAGCATAGAGAGACCTTGTCTCTACAGAAATAAAAATAAAAACATTAGTCAGGTGTGGTGGCACACGCTTGTTGTCCCAGCTACTTGGGATGCTGTGGCAGAAAGAGCATCTGAGCCCAGAAGGTTGAGGCTATGGTGAGCCTGTGATCATGCCACTGCACTCCAACCTGGGTAACAGAGTGAATCTCCAAAAAGAATAATTGGATGAAGTTCCTTAACTATATAAATCACCAAAAAAACCCAGCAATTATCCTAGAATTTCAGTTTTCACAAAATACTATAAGGACTGTGTTAAGTAATGCTAAGAAAAGTTTTGTTGATGTTATTTTTTAATGTATCTGAAAGAGCTGGCTGGGAGTCAGAAGGTAAGTTTCCATCTCTATCCAGATTTGGGGGGTTCCCTCTGGGAAGCATGGCTGCTCCCTCCTCCTTGAGGGGTGGGACTTTTAGATGAGAGATTTTCCACAGATCTAGGTCAGACTACATCTCGAGGCCCAGGAAAGTGCCTCCCCTGCAGATTGGTGGACAGAGGACCTGTCGGGATACCTGTCTTCACCTGGACAGCAAGGAGGAGGCACTGGGTACTGACTCAGTTTCCCCAGTGCTCTCTAGTGCTCCAGCAGTGATTCTAAGTTTACTCTAGGATTTCCTTCTCTGTACCTCCTACTCATCCCAGCCATTGGAGTTTCCTAGCCAGAACATTCAAAACAAAAACAAAACAAGCTCATCCTGCAAGCATAAACTAACTGCTTTACATCTAAACCAGTGACTGGTGAACTTAAAAATCACTGTGTTCTACACTGTGCAGATCATTCCCTCCTTTCCAAAACTTACGTGTGGTTACCTGGACTGGGCAGAGGTTTCTGGAGTTTAGGCGAAATGAAATGGGCCAACAGGAGCAGGAATGCACATCCGAAAGAGCCGGGGAAGTACTGAGCCATCCACACAGGAACACGAAGTTGGAGACTCTTTCCTTCAGATTTGTTTTTTAACCATGTAACAAACCTCATAGATGTACCCCTTAAAAATACGCTTGTTATATTATTTTAAAAATACAAAAGTAGGCCAGGTATGGTGGCTCACGCCTGTAATCCCAGCACTTTAGGAGGCTGAGGCGGGAGGAATGCTTGAGTCCAGGAGTTCAAGACCAACATAGTGAGACCTCATCTCTACAAAAATAAAACATAAAAAAATTAGCTGGGCGTGGTGGCATGTGCCTGTAGTCTCAGCTAATTGGGAGGCTGATGGGGGAGGATCGCCAGCACCCAGAAGGTCGAGACTATGGTGAGTCCGTGATTATGCCACTGCACTCCGGCCTGGATGACGGAGTGAGACACTGTCTCAAAAAACAAACAAACAAACAAAAAAAAAACAAAAAAAAAACACCACCACCAAAAAAATACATAAATATACAAAAATAGAAATGATATATCAATTTCCTCTCTACTCTTTACCACAAAGAAAAGAAAGCCTTTCTATTTGACTTAATGCTGTGGTCAGGGAGCATTTAATTGAGAGACAGCAAGCCACTTAAACCATCTTAAAGAGCTAGAGAGCCAGAATTACAGACCCAATCAAAAGATACAGCAACATCCCCCAAACACTAGGATAAGAGGGTAGTGAGTGCCCATGAAGGGGTAGACACAGGAGCCGGAAAGTTGGTAGAAAAAATGTTTCTCTTTCCTTCCATTCCGTCCTCTACCACTGGCATGCGTGTGTGTATGTAGGTGTGTATGTAAGTGTCTGAGGTCACAGGCCTCTGGCCTCTTTTCTTTGTACCTCTGAATAATTCACTTCTCTCTCTGCATTCACCTCATGTTTTTTCCAGAGCGTGAAGGGGAAATACCTTTTCAGCTTGGAACCTGCATTATCCCCTAGGTTCAGCACCAGCTGTCATCATCTCAATCTCTCTGTTGCCCATTTCCAAATTCCAGAGGAGGAGAGAGAGGGAGAGAATCGGAATTGTCTCACCCAGCCTCTGGGTCAGTTTCCTTTGATCAGATGCCCACACTTGATCCACACAACTCAAGGGAGGGAAGGATGAGTTTTGGCTGTCGGGGCTGGGTGCAGAGGACAAGTGTATATATGTGTGGGGTGAGGGGCTTCTCAGAAAAGAGGGTGTATACTTGGCAGGTACCCCAAAACTGCCCATCATGGTTATGATTCTGCATCCTATACATTAATACTCATGTATATGGATCCTTAGGTCTAGATTCTTGCCTTATAATGACTGACTGAATTGTCCTTCCAATTTCTTTTCTTTTTTTTTATTTTTTGAGTTGGAGTCTCACTCTGTCACCCAGGCTGGAGGATAGCGGCACGCTCCTGGCCACCACAGCCTCGACCTGCTGGGCTCCAGCGATCCTTCCGCCTCAGCCCTCCAAGTAGCCGGAACTACAGGCGCGCACTACCACGCCCGGCGGATTTTTGATTTATTGTAGAGATGAGGTCTCGCCAAGTTGCCCGGGTGTGTCTCAAACCCGTGGGTTCAGGCAATCCTCTCGCTTCGGCCTCCCAAAGTGCTGGGATTACAGGCTGAGCCACCGAGCCCTGCCTTTTAAAATTTTTGACTTAGGGTCTCACTCTGTCACCCAGACTTGAGTGCAGTAACACGATCACAGTTTACCACAACTTTGACCTCCTGGGCTCAAGTGTTCCTCCCACCTCAGCCTCCCAAGTAGCTGGGACTACAGGTGTGCACCACCACCATGCCCAGCTAATTTTTTTTATTTTTTGTAGAGATGAGGTCTTGCTAAATTGTCCAGGCTGGTCTTGAACTCTTGGGCTCAAGCAATCCTCTTGCCTCAGTCACTCAAAGTGCTGGGATTACAGGTGTGAGCCACCGCACCCAGCTTGTCTTCCCAATTTCTAACCCACTTTATTGTTTTCTAAAATCAGAGAGAGAAAGAACTTGAGATTTTCCATACAGCGTAACTTTTTTTTCTGTGCGTCTCATTCACAATTATCTCAGTTGAGCAACTAAAAAAACACTCTGGATGATTTCTGCTGAGCAGGCAAAGCCGTTTCATTTCTTTTTTTTTTTTTTGAGTTGGAGTCTCACTCTGTCGCCCAAACAGGAGTGCAGTGGCCGCTCCCGGCCACCGCAACCTCGACCTGCTGGGCTCTGGCGATCCTTCCGCCTCAGCCTTCCAAGTAGCTGGAACTACAGGCTCGCGCTACCACGCCCGGCTAATTTTTGATTTTATTGTTGAGATGAGGTCTTGCCAAGTTGCCCAGGTGGGTCTCGAACCCACGGGCTCCGGCAATCCAGTCACCTCAGTCTCCCAAAGCGCTGGGATTACAGGCTGAGCTACCGAGCCCGGCTGAGCCGTTTCATTTCTAGACATACTTGTTCTATCCTAACATGACGCAAAGTTTCCATCCTTCCTCTGGCCTTCCCTCCCCTATATCAAAGCACACCTATGGCCCAACCTACATATGTATGAGGAACAGGGTGAACCAATTGGCCTGAGCTGAGATCGATCCAATCAAGTGGACACACTCACATTTCTCTGCAAGACACTGACATCAAGTCTTATCTCCCTCCTGCCTGCTCTTTAGCTATTCTGCAAATCACAGTACAGTTCTTTACCTCACAAGACATGTCCAACATCAATAGCCACACCTTTCCCTTGTGTTTAAGGTCTCTGCCACCTAAAGCTAGAGGGACTCGCCACGGGCATACTTGTCCCTTGTTATTTCCTGGAGACACACATCAGCTCCCAAAGTCTCAACCACTGAACTCAGGGTGACCGCTCTCCCAGCCTCATGTGAGCCACGTTTTGTCATGCTCTAGTCCTGTCACATTTCCGCAGAGCATCTTATTTTTGAAGGATTCTTAGAGACATTTCCTTCTGGTCTTGGTATCAGGATCAGCCGTTCTTCTTCCAAAGAAGGGTTTGTGTGTATGTGTGTGCATTTATTTGTATGAATGGGTAGTACCATCACTCATAGTGGATTAGTCACTGCACAGCCTAAGGTGACATCCATGGCTCACATGGGGTAGTGTCTAGGTTTTGTGTCCTAGGAACTAGCTTTGTTCCCGGCTAAGTTTGTATTCTGATGGTGCTTATTATTTTTATTTTATTTATTTATTTATTTATTTATTTTTGAGTCAGGGGTCTCACTCTGTTGCCCATGCTGGAGTGCAGTGGCATGATCATGGCTCACCACAGCCTTGACCTACCACTCAGGTAATCCTCCTGCTTCAGCCACCCCAGTAGCTGGGACTACAGGGACACACCACCATGCTGGTCTAATTTTTTTTTTTTTTTTTTTTTGTAGAGATGAGGTTTTGCTATGTTGTCTAGGCAGGTCTTGAACTCCTGGGCTCAAGCAATCCTTCCACCTCAGTCTCCCAAAGTGCTGGGAGACATGCCTGGCTGATGCTTCTTATTTAAATGTTTTTCTTATTCATCTATCTCTTCAACTTCTGATTTATAATCTTGTCATGAATCACACAGTTATAAGTTTCAAATTTTTAAAAAATAAGGTAAGATACATATTTTACAAATCCAAGTCTTACCATCATACAGTAAAACTACATGGGAATCAGGAGAAACGTAAATAAATCAATCCAATTCTCAAAATCCTTTCACTTCTAGTCAATTGTTTTGTACACTGCTATCCTGGACCCTAGAACAATGCCTGTTGTATGCTGAGCACTCAGAAACAATTTCTTGAATGACGATGGACAAATTTCAATCCTCCTTTCTGATGCAGAGACCTGACTGCTCCCCATATTGGGGAACATTCCCAAACTCAGTCAATTTCCTACCATTACCAGTTTCCTTCATTTCTATCTAACCTAAATCTGACGAGGCTCTCACACCTGCATTTTGAAGGAGGTGAGTATTGTGAGACATAAGATCTATTGTCCTGACATTCAAGGGGGACCCAAAAAAACCAGAATCATCTTTTGGAGGGCAGACCCCTTGTAGGACAGGCTTCCCCACTAGGCAAGTGTTCTAGGAACCCATCAGCATCAGTGTACTAGCTAGTGTTGTTGTGAGAGGCTGTGTTCGGCTTCAGTGAATTTTTTTGGAGATTCTTTCAACACATTTGCCCGTTTCATGATGGGTGATTTATGAGTGCGCCTGCCCACACCATGTTGAGTATTCTGCAGCTTTTGACAAAAAACCAACATGACCCCCATGTCCTACTTTCCCTATTCACCTGATCTCACCCCAAGTAACTTTTGTTTGTTTGTTTGTTTGCTTCCCTGGATGTAAAAAGTCCTCAAAGGGAAACAGATTTGCTGATGTGGAAGAGGTGAAACAAAAAAAGGCAGGAACACAAAAAGGCATCAAAATTGTGAGTTCAAAAACTGTTTTGAGCAGTGGGAAAAGCATCTCGATATGTGTATTGCATTAAACAGAGAGTACTTTGAAGGTGACTGACTGAAGTTTAAACATGTAAGAATAAATATGCAATTTTTGATAAATCAATTCCAGGTTTTTGGGATCCCCCTCGTATCTTCCCATCCTTTGCTAGTACCTACTCTCAACCCTCAAGACAAGATGCTGATGGTTCTATTGAATGAATCAAATGACTCATAAGATATTGATGAAGCTTCAACCATGTGACCTGCAGGAAAGAGAAGTAAAGGGCATGGCCCCTGCCCTCGGAACTTTAAACACTTTTCAAAAATCACAGAAATATGCTGCTACAAAAATACAGATTATTTTCTCAGAAAGTGAATTCCCAGCTTGAGAAAGTGAGAAAGGGACTATGTTTAAGTCTAGACTCTTCTCTCCAGTCTTCTGAGGATGGGTTGTCCCCTAACTTTTCCGGAACTTTGTTTACTCATCTGAAGCTAATCTAAATATCTCCAGACTATCCCCTTATATGAACGTAAATCACCGTCATACTAGCCTTCATTTTCAAATGATGATAGCTCTTAATAGCCCTTCCAAATAGAGTACCAAGGGATCACTCCTCCAAATCCCTCCAATCTTTAAAAAAATCAGTATTTTTTTTCTTTATTTCAAAAGCTTTAGGGGGCACAAATGGTTTTTGGTTATGTGGTTGCATTGTATAGCGGCAAAGAAGCCTGGGCTTTAAATGCATCCAACACCCTCACCTGTGCACACTGTAACAAACAGGTGATTCTTTTTTTGTTTGTTCCCTCTACCCCTTTCTTGCTCCCTCTTCTGAATCTACACTGTCCTATACCGTTCTCTATGCCAGGAGTTCCCAACCCCTGGGCCCCAGACCAGTCCTGGTTTGTGGCCTGTTAGGAACCAAGGGCACAGCAGGAGGTGAGCGAGAGAGTGGAGCTCTGCATCCTGTCAGACCAGCCGCAGTATTTAGATACTCATAAGGGTGGGGCTCGGTGGCTCAGCCTGTAATCCCAGCACTCTGGGTGGTCAAGGAGAGTGGATTGCCTGAGTCCGCGGATTAGAGACCAGTCCTGGCAACTTGGCGAGACCTCATCTCGACAATAAATCAAGAAATTAGCGGGTGTGGTAGCACGCACCTGTAGCTGCTTGGAATACTGAAGCGGGAGGATCGCCAGAGCCCAGCAGGTTGAGGTTGGGTGGCCGTGAGCGTGCCACTGCACTCTGGCCTGGCAATGGAGTGAGACTCCAACTCAAAAAAAAAAAAAGCTCATAGAAGCGAGAACCCTATTGTGAACTGCGCATGCGAGGGATCTAGGTTGCTCGCTCCTTATGAGAATCGAATGTCCCCACCCACCCCACTCCAAACCACGGAAAGATTGTCTTCCATGAAACTGGGCCCTGATGCCAAAAAAGGTTGGAGACAGCTGTTTTATGTCTTGGCAGATCCTTTGTTTATAAGAGATCCCGCTTATAAGTGAAAACATGTGTGTTTTTGGTATTAATTGGCTTACGATGATTTTCTCCGATTCCATCCAAGTTGCTGCAAAAGAAATGAATTTATTCTTTTTGACAGCTGACTAATATTCCATAGTGTATATCCTCCCATTTTATTCTGGGAGTTTCTAAGTCCTCCTGTGTCCTCAGGCACAAGTCTATCATCCCAGTTTCCACACCGAGGCAGCTCATAGCCCAGCCTCTCCCTGAGGCCTCTCTGAGAAGACTGCTTGGCCAGGGCAAGGGGTTTGCTCACCAAGGGATGCTCTGCAACCCAGGGTTCTAGAATGTACTGAGATCTACGATAAAGTGGGGGTGGGGTGGAGCACAGCCCTCCCCAGTGCTGTGGCACGCTCAGTCTCCTGTGCCCCTAACCACCTTGCTTCTGTCTGGGAGGCCATTCTCTGTCACATGTCCCTCTTTTCTCCTCTCCAGGTGCCTAGCTACCAAATTTCCCTCTCTGACCAAAAAGGAGAAGCCATCAGCTCTCATCAATGTCTTATCAATGCATACAGAGGGGTCCCCAGCCCACATTCTGCAGAGTCAGGATTCAGCCCATGGCTGGATTACCCACTACCTAAAAGTGGATCCACTTGAAAGATTTCTGCAATCCTTCACAGCTAACAAGGTCAATGGTTCAAAGGAACCCAACACTTCCAGGGCACTTCCACCAAAGCACTGAACCACCAGATGGTGCAGTGCATCATGGGAGCATGTATTTTTGCAGGGCAATGGTGAGCAGAGGGTGCCAGGGCCTACCATAACCTGGTGGTCTCAGGTCATGGACATTTGTGATTGTTCTGCACATGGTCTCACCACATAGACCAAAGAGACAGGAAGATGGCCAGACAGTATGTTAAGCCTCACTATGCCATACATGTCTTTAAGCTTTCTTCTTCCTTCTTTTTCTTCTTTTACATTTGTACAGCTTCTATTTTTTTCTTTAAGCAGTAAAAGGTTTATATCATATTTATTAAATGGCTCACTTGAGAAATTGGAAGTTTCTGTGTGGGGCACCTTGAGGGTTTTCCAAAACTGCTCTCTGCTCAGAAAGTCCAAAGTTATATCTTCAGTCCTCATGGATTGTCAGTATTCTGGATTCCAAGTCAAATTAATCACTGCCTTCAGCTGGAGTATCATCCTGAACCCTTGGGAGAACTATGTTGATTAAGCAAGCTGATGAGCCCAGTAGGCATAGGCAAAGTGAATTTCAATCTACCCATCCGTGAAGAGGGGCTCAGTGTCTTGGGAGAGGCTGACTCAGTGGCAGCAGCACAGGGAATGCAGGCTCAGACTCCAGGTAGGGGGTTCTGGTGCACTTGGAGTTTATCTAGCAGATCACAGAGGGGTAATGACATAGGCAGGCAGGGCACAGTGGCTCTTGCCCTTAATCCCAGCACTATGGGAGGCTGAAGCGGGAGAATCACTTGAGCCCAGGAGGTCGAGACCAGCCTGGGCAACATAGTGAGACCTCGTCTCTACAAAAATCAAAATATTAGCTGGATGTGGTGGGAGTCCCAGCAACTAGGGAGAATGAAAAGGAAGGATCGCCTGAGCCCAGGAGGTTGAGGATGCAGTGAGCCATGATTGTGCTACTGCACTCCAGCCTGAAAGAAAAAGAGTGATACCCTGACACATACACACACAGAAAGGAAATGACATCGATTTGCATTACAGAACAACTCACTGGGGCCTGTCAAGGAGGAATTGGAATAGAAACTGGTCAATCAATAAGGACATTTTACAGAAACTCGCCCAGAAGTTTATGAGAGTTTGACTCAGACAGTAAGAGTGCAGAAATGGGTATTATGTAAATGTGTCATCGGGTTTTGGCGATTGAGCAAATGTGAAGATGGATGAATAGACCGTCTGATGCATTCAAAATCGAACTCAGTTCTGTATTGAAATCTTTCTCCCCTTATTGCAGTAGCTCAGATAAAATCTATCTTGCTGTTTTTAACGTGTTCGTTTGTTTTTAACAAGTGTTCATAGAAAAAATTTTCTATCATGCAGACAAGACACCCAAATGTTGTGAGGTGGATGAGGAGTGAGAAGACACAAGGTAGAACTAGAGGCTCCTCGGAGATTTCACACAAGAGGCCACAGTGCTTGGATGGGGCCTCAAAGGACTGGGACAAAGAGGCAGGATCTGGGTCTTCTGTCTTTAAACCTATTGTAGCTAAGCTCATTTTTACTACACAATGTGACGCGGGTGCAAATGCCCGGATGCTCAGGTGAGGACATGCCCACAAGCAAATTAGGCAGCCCCCTGTGTCACGTGACATTAAATGAAAGGCCAGAGGGCTGAAAGCTTTTCCCTTTTTCCAGAAAGTTCACTTATTGGTACCTCTTTCCTGATATGCAAAATTCCTTTATACCAGGGAAAAAATATATTTTATTATGTAATTAGAACTAAAGCTTACATAGTCACTCTGGGAGTAAATTCCTTTAAAGTACGAAATTTTAATCACTAGTTATAAATACTAAATATTTTAAACTTTTCAAATACAGAAAGTCCCCAACGTACAAGTGAGTTCCATTACGAGAATGTGTTTGTAAGTCCAATTTGTTGTTAGTCCAACAAAGTTAGCTTAGGTACCCAACTAACACAATCAGTTATATAGTATTGTATGCATTTATCAGGCTATATTGACACCATGGTTAAAGTTTGCAACTTGAAGTTTCGGGTTTTGGAATTTATCATTTCATCCATAAATATTTTAGTATGTATCTCAGGGCTCTTTTTTGAAACATGATCACAATCCCTTTACACACCTTAAAAAGTCAATAATTCTTTTTTATCAAACATGCAGTGTTTATATTTCCCCAATTATCTCACAATTTTTTATGAGACCTAAGTAAATTCCATACATAGCAATCAGTTGATACGTCCCTTTTAATGTATAGGTTACCAGAACTTTTATGGGAAAGATCAATAACTTCTGGCGTGGTTAAGTCCCCGTTCCTTGAGATCTCTCTGTCACAACAGCCACACACTAAGCCCACAACCACTGCCACCCCTGGTTCTTAGGGCAAACACATCATCCTGGTCCTGACTCGGAGCATTAGCAGGGCCAGAGTGCAGCATCTGGTCTGGTCGCTGACCAACATACTTCCCAGGGTCCTTTGCAGGACTTGACAGAAGTTCCAGTTTTCCCTAGGAGCAGCCCAGACCTGGTTCACCCAAAGCCTGGAATTTCCTTCCCAGGTTGAGAAGGAGCACTGTGCTGAGAATTAGTCCGTTTGTAAAGTCAAGTCACAGGGACCTCAGAGAGCTAACTCAGGGGTCTGCACACTTTTTCTGTAAAGGGTTGACAGTAAATATTTTAGGCTTAGTAGGCCATTTGGTCCTTGTCATGGCTGTTCAATTCTGGCGTGAATGAAATCATAGACAACATGTGAACAAATGATTGTGGTTGTGTGTGGGCTTTTTGTTTTGTTGAGACAAGGCTTCACTGTCTCCCAGACTGGATTACAGTGGCACAATCATGGCTTACCACAGCCTCGAACTCCTGGGCTTAAGCGATCCTCCTGCCTCAGTCTCCCAAGTAGCTGGGACTACAGGCACACACATCACACCCAGCTAATTAGTCTGTTTTTTTGTAGAGACAGGTCTCGCTTTGCTGCCCAGGCTGGTCTCGAACTCCTGGCCTCAAGCAATCCTCCCACCTGGGTCTCACAAACTCCTGGGATTACAGGCGTGAGCCACCACATCTGGCCAAGTGTGGTTGTGTTTTAATACAACTTTATTTATGAACACATATTTGAATTTTATATAAGTTTCCTGAAATATAATATATGACATTACATATTATATCATATAGTCTATATTATAATATGAACTAGTATAATATTTTGTGTCATGAAATAGTATTCTTCTTTTGATTTGTTTTTAACCATTTAGAAATGCAAAAACCACTCTTAACTTGCAGGCCCTACATAAGTAGATGACAAAATTTGGCCAGAGGGTTGTAGTCTGCCTTGATCTAGCCCAACCGACTCATCTCTTTTACTGAGAATTAAACTGAGGACCAGAGGGGTGAATTAATTCACCCAAAGTCACACAGCATGTTGACCAAATTAGAACCCAAGTCTTCGTCCCTTACAAAACACAAAAGAATACTTCACTATGCACAAACAGTATACTCAAGAGCCATTTGCAAGGCCATGGACAGAGGACCAGAGCTTCAACCCCAAGCCATATGGACACACAATGACTGTCACCAGAGAGCCTGACTGCCGTGCACGTTTCCTAGTAACCACAGCCTCTCTGATGAAAGATTGCTCTGACTTGTTATTTATAACTTATTTCCCAATGGGGAGGGTGAGTGATTTGATTATATTTAGTCACAAGAGCCAAGGAAATCCTGATCTGCCATCTTCAGATAGACACAAACCTTGTAGCCACAGCTGCCGGGAGATGGGAGAAAGCAAAGAAAGCTGCGATGTACAGTGTTGTCCCTGCTACCAACGATGAGGGTCACATACAGCAACTGCTGACTGCCTGACGCGAGCAGCAGATGGCGTGAGGGGAGGCAGGGAGAAAGGGGATGGGTTCCTATTTACGCTCTGTGGAGACAGTCATTACGAGCAACCTTTCTGCACCTTGTTCATTACTGGGAACATCTGCTAATCCTGCCTCCCTTTTTGACTTTGTTAGCATTACTCGGCTTCTGGATCCTAGGATTACATTCCTGAGAATGAATTCTGCTGCCTCTGAAGGGGCTTTCTTGACTCATAGAAATTAAATGATTTGAAGTCTGAGGAGGGAGCATAAACATTAGAAAACCACAAACAGCTTAAAAATAGGAGATCCCAGGGGCCTCTTCCCAGAGTCATGAGATTCCAGGAGGAATTAGGTAGAATGACAAATAGACCAAAGCCAGAGATGATAAGCCACACAGGGGTTATCCAGAGATTATCTAGCATTGCCCAACCCAGTATTTTACTTCCTCGGGCCCAGAGAGGTTAAGTGACTTATGAGAGCTCACACAGCTGATGATCTTGATATATAATAAAGAGATAATAATGAACCCAGATCTTGTTGCTTGCTGCCTCATGACCTTTCAGATGCCTGAGCAGCTTCCCAAACAAGGCAGAAAATATCTCAAGGCAGGCAGTGGGCAGATGTGAACCGCCAACACGATGAATCAATGCAGAGCCTTCACTTCCTCCTGTCCACAAATGTAAATAGACGTAAATGACGTAATCGTGTAATTGCGCAATCATAGGAAAACAGGAGAAGAGGCAGCATTTGTTAAGAGATTAACAAATGTGTTTAAGAACAAGGAACAAAAGGGGGATCATAAGCTGGTGGAGGCACCCGATGGATGCCCCAAACCCCGTGGCTGGTAGAATGTTCTTAGGTTAGGCGGCTTGGCTGGGGCTCTGGAAGTGCACAAGGGTTGTCTATTCTTTGGACAAAATAAATGAGTAATCGCTCAGGAATGTTGTGAAGTTTGTTTGAAGCAACAGTTGTCCTTTTCCCTGTCTTCAGTCAGGATGCAATATGGTTTGGGGTGTATTTTTTTTTTTTAATTAAATGCATACACAGGCCGGACTTGGTGGCTCAGCCTGTAATCCCACGCTTTGGGAGGCCGAGGTGAGTGGATTGCCTGAGCCTGTGGGTTCGAGACCCGCCTGGGCAACTTGGCGAGACCTCGTCTCTACAATAAATAAAAAAGTAGCCGGGCATGGTGGTGCATGCCTGTAGTTCCAGCTACTTGGAAGGTTGAGTCGGAAGGATCACCTGACCCCAGCAGGTTGAGGCTGTGGTGGCCGTGAGTGTGCCACTGCACTCCAGCCTGGGTGACAGGGTGAGACTCCAACTAAAAAAAAAATGCATACATACGTATTTTTAAGTGAGCAGCTAGATAATATTGATGATAATATAATCCATTATTGGTGATAATGATATTGATGATAATATCACCCATTATTTGGGGAGCAAATCAAACACTGCCCTTTCAATTCCAAACACTTTTCTCCAGCACACCCGAAGTAGTTTGGATGGCTGTCCCCTCCAAATCTCATGTTGAGATGTGATCCCCAAGATGGGGAAGTGGTGCCCAGTGGGAGGTCATTGGGCCATGAGAGTGGATACCTCATGAACTGCTGGGTACTATTCTCATGAATAGTCATGAGTGAGTTCTCACGAGAGTTGGTTACTTTTTAAAAGAGCCTGGCACCTCTTTCTCTCTTGCTTCCACTCTTGCTTTGTGACACGTTTGCTCCCCTTTGGACTTCCGTCATGATTGTAAGCTACCTGAGGCCTCATCAGAAGCAGGGGCTGGCACTAGCAGAACTGTGAGCCAAATGAAACTCTAATTTATACATCACCCAGCCTTAGGTATTCCTTTACAGCGACGCAAAATGGACGGATACATCCCCACATACACTGCAGGCATGCAAGATGGGTAAGAAGGCAAGGCCACCAGGACTGGAGGAGGGACTGCAGGGAGGCTGAACAAGTAAATGAACAGACTTAGAGATTCAGGACAACTTTCACAGAGAAGAAGGAGTGGGAGGCAAATCAAGCAGCTGACAGTATTCCAGGGGTGCCTGGCTGACCATCTGTCAGGGACGTGGGAGGGGGAGGTTGACTAGATGGCTTCTGTGGTCCCTGAACAGTGACAGTCTTTGATTCAATAGGAGAAGACCACATGCACGTACAGAAATAGCTCTTACATTATGTTGATTCTTTATTGAAGGGCAGGCCTAATCTTGGTGTCTAAGCTCTGTAAGAGCACAGTGAGCCTTTTTGTATAAGCAAACATCCATTCCCCAGTTTGGTAGCCACGTTTCAATTTTCCGTTGGAGATCTGTCCTTCCTCACCCCTCGGTCTATGTGGTTCAGGGGGTCTGATGTCATCCTCCAGCTCCAAGAAGGAACACATAGGCCAGGCTGGCCCAATGAGTGCTTCCCATTGCCTTGGCCATAGAGATTGGGCAAATGACCCAATGAGAATCAATCTGGAATTTTGCTGGAACTAGGGAATACAGGGGTATTCTTGCTGGAGTGGCTTAGCTGGTTCAGATAAGCCTGGAGATGCCATCTTTTCTCCCATGGGAGAGACCACCTTAAAAATAAAGCCCACACAGAGGAAACCAAGCCTAGAGGCAGAGAGAGACTATATTCTCACAGTGTCATTTGAGCATGTGTATGCAATCATATCCAAATTGAATTTCTCCCTTGAAGTTAAAGGAGACACTACATTCTCTTAAACTGAGCCCCTGTTGCTTACACACAAGAGTCTCTATTAAATAAGAAAGACAAAATAAAATAGAAGACAAGGCCTAAGCAATAACCTGTCCTTTTCAGTTAACAGAGACCTTTAGGCCCCCGAGTTTTGTAACAACTCTAATAAGAGTTCAACCAAGCAGGAACTGTCCTTGTTTTGAAGAAAAATAACTCAAAGTAATCACACTCTTGCTATGTATCACCATTCTAAATGCTTTTTAGGTATTAATTAGTAAATCTTCAAAATGGCCCAGTGAGATAATTATTAATGTCTTCCCCATTTTACAAGAGAAGAAACTGAGGCATAGAGAGGTGAATGACTGACCCAAGTTCACTGCCAGTAAGTAGATGTGGTGGACACACCCTAGGGTGACCCTCCACTGCAACAAGTCATGCTTCTGTAGAACCTTGTCCCCTGAGTGTGGGTGGGATCTGTAACTTGCTTCTTATCAAGGATCTGAGAGTGGGATCTGTGACTTGCTTCTTACCAAGGAATATATCAAAGGTGATGGGATATCGCTCCCATCACCTTTGATATATGGCAAAGTCAAAAGGATTCTGCAGAAATAATTAAGGTTCCCAATCAGTTGACTTGTAAATTCATCAAAAACAGGATTATCCTGAGCCAGTCTGACCTAATCAAGGAGTCTTTACAAGAGCACATAGGCTTTCCCCAGGTCAGAGACCTCATGCAATAGAGACTCCTTCTTTCCTACTGGTCTTGAAGGAACAAATTCTACTATCATAAAAAAATAAATTCCATTAAGAACTTAGAGCTTAGAAAAGGATCCCAAGTCTAAACATGACTGTAGACCCAGCCAACGCCTTGACTGCAGCCTTGTGAGACCCTGAGCCCAGGACCCAGTTAAGCCATGCCCAGACCTCTGACCCATGGAAACCTTGAGATAAAAATAGGTGTCATTTTAAGCCACCAAGTCTGTGGTAATTTATTACTGTGATTAGATAGCTAACACAGTAAAAGAGCAAAGATTCCCACCTGGGCAGTCTGACTCTAGGAACAGTGTGATAAGCCCTAGCTGTCAGATTCTTTTGGATACCAAAGAAAAGATATTTTATCACACCAACCCATTTTCCAGTGCCCCAACACCAAGCAGATGTCCTATAATTCAATTCAATCCTAACACTAACTACCCAGAGTTAGTGTCAAACTCCAAAGTTTGGAGGACTCAGGCCCACAAGACTACTTCAATTCAGACACTAGTCATGATTATCATGCCACCTGCACTTCTGACAGCCTGGCTATAAATCAGGTTTATACCTATGACCCCCCGATCTGCTAGAAACAACTCAGAGAACTCAGGACCACTTTGCTTTCACTTACAAGTTTATTATAAAGGATATAAATAAATAGTCAGATAAGGAAGTACACAGGGCAAGATCTGGAAGGGTCCCAAGAGCAGGAGCCTCTGTCCCCAGTAGGGCCGGGGTGCAACACCTTCTTGGCACATGGATGTGTCTGCCAATTGAAAGTTCCCTGAATCTGTTGTTTAGGGTTTCCATGGAAGCTTCATTACATAGGCAATGTTGATTAAGTCATTGGCCCTTGGAGATTAACTCAGTCTCCAGCTCCTTCCCTCCACAGAGGTTCCGGAGTAAGGCTGAAAGTCCCAAACATCTAATCAAGGCTTGGTCTTCGTGGTGACCAGATACTCTTCTGAAGCTGCTTCGGAACCCACCAAGAGTCAGCTCGTGAGAATGAAAGATGCTCCTATCTCCCATGTCACACAGGAAATTCCAAGGGTTTTGGGAACTGGGGACAAAGACCAAATATATATTTCCCAGTATGCCACATTGGTCTTTAAGGCCTTTAAGATGATGACTGTGTCCCATACCAGTGACTGAACGACCAGCAAAGGCCAGTGACCGAGGTACTGGGTTGGAACCAACGCCTACGGACGCTCACTTCAGCACTTTTGACTTCTAGTTCTCTCCCCGATCCATGCTGCCACCTCTAAAATATATAAAGGCACAAAAATAAGACTTTTCACTGGGCATGGTAGCTCAAGCCTATAATCCCAGCACTTTGGGAGGCTGAGGCAAGAGGATTGCCTGAGTACATGGGTTTGAGACCAGCCTGGGCAACATGTTGAGAACTTGTCCCACAATAAATCAAAAAATTAACTGGGTGTGGTAGCGCATACCTGTAGTTCCAGCTACTTGGAAGACAGGCAGAAAGATTGCCAGAGCCTAGCAGGTCAATGCTGGGGTGGCTGTGAGCGTACCACTGCACTCCAGCTCAAATAAATAAATAAATAAATAAGACTTTTCCAGGAGAATTTTAACATATGAGAGACAAGAAAACATTGATTAAAGGTTAGGAGTTTTTACATAAGTCACATTCATCATGATTCTGTGACATAAGCCAAAGGAGTGTAGAAGGTGAAACTCAGAGACACTAAAATACTTCTCCAAGGTAACACAGTCATGGAGGAGGGGCTGGGATTTGACCCTGGGCCTGGCCCCTATCTTCCTCTTCCTCACTATAGCACCCAGGAACGAAAGGAGAATACAAGGACCCAAAAACCTCAGAATTTATTTATTAAAAATAGTGTATTTATTCTTGCATGTTTAAACTTCAGTCAACTTCAAAGTACTCTCTGTTTAATGCAATATACCTATCAAGATGCTTTTTTCACTAAGCAAAACAGGTTTTGAACTTGTCAATTTTTTTTTTTTTTTTTTTTTGAGTTGGACTCTCACTCGGTCGCCCAGACTGGAGTGCAGTGGCCGCTCCCGGCCACCGCAGCCTTGACCTGTTGGGCTCCGGCGGTCCTTCCGCCTCAGCCTTCCAAGTAGCTGGAACTACAGGCGCACGCTACCACGCCTGGCTGATTTTTTTGATTTATTGTAGAGATGAGGTTTCGCCTGCCCAGGCGGGTCTCGAACCCGCGGGCTCAGGCAATCCACTCACCTCAGCCTCCCAAGGCGCGGGATTACAGGCTGAGCCACCGAGCCCAGCTACAATCTTACAAGCACAAAATAATCTTTACAGAATAATTCTTAGTATACTTAGTGTATTCAATAATGAATATCTAAAGCTCTATTTCTTGACATGTTACATTATAATTGCAAATAAGGTTAGTTCCCAGATTTTAGGGCCATCTCATTTCCCTATAGACATTCAACAATAATCTGATCCAGCCCAAAATGGAATTGCTTGCATTTATATTAGGTGAATGATATGTTTTAGTGTTTTTAAGATTAAAGCAATATCTATTTATTGAAAAATGTTTATTACATAAAGAAAAAATTTAAAAAGGAAGTAAAAATTTGTAACTCACCACCAAAACCACCTATACATATTTGTATACCTTTTTAGTTTTTTCTGACTCTATAATGCTTTTAGAGCAGGGTTTCCAGCTTTAACACTATTGCCATGTTGGACTGGACAATGTTTTTTACTGTCTGTGCTTTGTAGGATGTTAAGCAGCCCATTCTCAGTTGTGACAACCTAAGATGTCCCTTGGTGGAAACAGGGGCACAAAATTGCCTCCAGTTGAGAACTCCTCTGTTTTAGAAACATAAGGGGTTTCAGAAGTCAGGTTTTACCCCTTCATTTTACAGGTGAAAAAATTAATACTTAGAGAGATCAATTTAGATCAATGGAAATGATTTGCTCAAAATCTCGTGGCTAATTAATTAATTCTGCCATTAATTAATGGCAGAATCAGGACTAAGAAAACAAAAATCAGTTGTAAAATTCTGTGTTCATTATACCATTTTCTGCTTCCCTAGATTGTAGGGAAAATAGTATGACCTTCCTTTTCCATTATCTAGACAAATGTTATCTTTTTAAGTAGATGATACTAAGCCGCTGAATATCCTCCTTAAATCCATCCACAAACAGAAAGCAAGATGTCAGGATTTTTAAAAATTCTTACCCAATCATAATCATTTAAAGTCAATTAGATTTCAACAATTTTACCTGTAAAGCTCTAATGTCTACAGATAATTGATTTCTTACATCTGCTAGAGAATTCACCAAGAAAAGGCTGCCAGAGAAATTCCCAAGAGATGTTTAATACAAGTAACAGTACTTTTCTTCATATGTCCTTTATCTGGCAGTAGTTGCTCATCTGCACAAAAACCACCTGTGTTTCTCATGTGAAAAGTTATGGAATGTTGAACATCCTCAGTAAAACCCTTGAAGGTCCTTCATGTGTTTATGCTTTGCTCAGCCAAAATAAACTTGTACACTGACCTTGCGAACAGATGCCTGGTAATGAGGTCATAGAACTGAGTAACATTTTCAGAAAATTGCTTTACAGTACAATAAATGTTCTGATTAGATTCCTATTTTCACCTTTAACATGCTCAGGTGGTTCAACCTGGGAAACCTAGTCAGAGGTATTAACTGATCTTTTTAAAGGTCACACCAAGAGTCCAAGAATTTTTAGTCTAAAAGATATTTTAAACAAACTATATATTGTAAAAATTTAAAATAATTATCAATTTTCAAGTCTTACTATTGGCTTTCTTGCAGTTTCTCCTTAAACTTGACTTATTTCCCATTTCAGTTTCAATTTATTCTTCAGTATGAAGGGTCTGGTTCAGTGATTCTTCCATGGCAATACCCTTGTTTGACATCTCCAGAGAGGAAACTAATTTTGCGTACTTTAAAATATGCACAGTATAACTTGAGGCAAATAGTGTTAACATTATGCTGTGTTCAGCATATTTAATGACTATTTCTAATGAATAATACAGACTCCAGGATGAGGTTTCCAACATTCCTGTACTCATGATGAGAATGGTGAAGGTTACTTCATATACAAGGATTTTGCTGATAGAAGAATCACAACATCACAAACAAGTGGGGGCAGTTCCAAATTCAGTAACCAATTTCATGTATAGGATATGTGTTTTCTATTTGTTTTGCAGTAGTAACTTAGATGATTTTTACATTTTCTGCTTCTTGACTTTGGGGTGGAGAAGTGATTTTAAGATGTTAAATATATAAATAAAAACACATAATGAATCCCAAAGAAGAAAGCCAGGGAAATAGATACAGGATTGTTTTCATAGCATTTTTACAGAAAAGTATGTCTGTGAGATAATGCTTATTTTAACAATGAGGGTGATGGGTGGGCTCTTAGCAACCACAGATGAAATAAAATTTTCAGTTAGTGAATACAGACATCAGCTACAGCCAGACAGTAGCCTGTGAGGGCAGGGGCCCTATCTATCTTCTTCACGGCTGCATACCTAGCACCTACCATATAGTAGGCAGGTGCTGAATAAATGACATGTAGAAGGCTAAATACTGACGAAGGCAAAGTGTGAAATAAAAATAAATGTGAAGCAAATGAGGGTAATATAGCAGAGATGGCCGATTCCCCACATGGAGGGTTTGGAATAGCAAACACAAGACAAAATAAAGCAAGTACCACACAAAACAGACACAATATGTACAAAGGTGTCTCACAGGATTACAACCCATATTTAAATGTTAAGTGAGGAGGAAAAATGGGATTTGTGTGCTTTTATGTTTTCCAAAATAATGTTCTAAAATCTGTTTTCTATACAATTTTTTAGGTTGAAATTTAATTTTCAGTTTACTCCATATAATCATGTTGAATGATGCTTTTAAATACGAAACATTCAGGCCGGACTCCATGGCTCAGCCTGTAATCTCAGCACTTTGGGAGGCCTAGGCAAGTGGACTGCCTGGGCCAGCGGGGTTAAGACCAGCCCGGGCAACTTGGCAAGACCCCGTCTCTACAAGAAATAAAAAATTAGCCGGGTGTGGTAGCATGCGCCTGTAGTTCTGGCTACCTGGAAGGCTGAGGCAGAAGGATTGCTGGAGCCCAGTAGGTCGACGCTGGCGTGGCCGTCTTAAGTGTGCCACTGCACTCCAGCCTGGGCGATGGAGTGAGACTTCAACTCAAAAAAGAAACCAAAAAACGAAGTGCAACCAGCCAAAACTGGATGCAATGGATGAAAGGCACCAAAAGAGATGTCTCTGGAAAATACATAGTCAGGAGGCTCTATAGGCTTAAAGTTGCACAGGGTTGACACTTAAACCACTCAGAGCTCGTGCTGAAACTAGTCAGACCACAAACTGACTATATACAGCTGGTACCCAGGCAGATGTGCACCAGCCCTGAGCACCATGAAGAAGGTATTGGAGACAAGTAAAGAGGTAGTGAGCAGGACAACTAAGCAAATGAAAGATAAAAACATTAACTCTGGGAAAAAACAAAAGTTACATAAGAAAGGAAATATAATGATGGAGCATGACTTGGGTCAGCAGTGCATTTATATTATAATAATGAGAATACAGACTAAGGATTTAACAACTGTGATTTTGCTATATTAGGAGGGTGGGGAAAGGAGAAGGGAACAAGCAAGGGAACCAAAATCCTCATCTGGTATAATAGGAAGCTAGAGAGCTTAAAGGGATTGCATCTGTAGGAGGATGAAGAGAAGGGGATAAGGGCTGTTGCTTTGTATTTGATATAAAATCGAGCATTGTTTGACTTTACAAATCAAGTGCATATATTTCTTTAGACCCAAATGAAGTCGTGCTACCACACCCAGCTAATTTTTTATTTATTGTAGAGACAAGGTCTCACACCAAGTTATCCCAGCTGGTCTCAAACCCATGGGCTCAGGCAATCCTCTTGCCTCGGTCTCCCAAAGTACTGGGATTATAGGCTGAGCCACTGAGCCTGGCCTGGTTGCACTTTGGATATGCTGTGTAGGGTTCTTTCTGGGAATGTTTGTCATCTCTCTTCCGTGTTGGATAACCTGTTTCCCAGATACCACGGGTTTCCTTTTTTGTGGATTACTCCTTAGGTTTGAAAGAACATATCTGCTCTGGCAAAGGATGCAAAGTAGGTGACTTTGCATGCCAAGAAGTAAAAAATTTATCTTAAGTTCAAACATGATTGAGAGCTTGACCATTACAGGACTTGATGGTGAAAGTCATGATGGTATCATGGATGATATGACTCTGTCCTCAAGCTTTCATTGCCACTGTTTAGAAATTTAATGGCTTTCTGATTCTAGATCATTTGAATGTGACATGCTTTTTATCTTTAGAATCTTTAAAAATTCTCTCCTCATCTCTGGTGTTTGGGATGCTTAATGATTTCCTGAGAGTTGATTATTCTTTTCATTCATTGTGCTGGGTATTTTGTGTGCCCTTTCAATCTGGAGATTAAGTTTTTTAGTTCTGGGAAATATTACTGTATTACTTCTTTGATAATTGTATCTGTTCTCTCTTTTTAGAATTCCTAGTTGCTGAATACTGTATTTCCTGGATGATCTTTTTTAGCAGATATGGAAAATCAGGAAATGCATTTTCTTTTTTTTTTTTGAGTTGGAGTCTCATTCCGTCACCCAGGCTGGACTGCAGTGGCACACACACTCACGGCTACCCCAGTGTCGACCTACTGGGCTCTGGCGATCCTTCCACCTCAGCCTTCCAAGTAGCCGGAACTATAAGCACGCAGTACCACGCTCGGCTAATTTTTGATTTATTGTAGAGACGAGGTCTTGCCAAGTTGCCTGGGCTGGTCTCGAACCCGTGGGCTCAGGCAATTCACTCACTTCGGCTTCCCAAAGTGCTGGGATTACAGGCTGAGTCACCGAGACCAGTCAGGAAATGCATTTTCATTATTAAGGTATAAAAGTAAAAATGAACTTCTATAGTAGAAAACAGTCCTTTAAGCTGGAAATTTTGCTATTTTAGCATTCATTTACAAACCTAACCTAATAAAAGAAAAAGCCTTTAAAAGCCAAATAACAGGAAAATTACACTACATTAAAGTGCTGAAAATTAATAATCACTAATAATACAGTTGTCTTACATGTATAAGGCTGCACTGTTAATAAACTTCCACTTAATCCTCAATGCAATACAGTTAGGCATATAATTAAAAATTTTCTTCTTGTTCATTATATTAATTTTGATACTTGAGTCAAAGATTACACTGGAAACTGAAAATGCCCTCTTTTTACATCCCTTCACCATTATAATTATATAAAATCACCACTTAACTAGAATATTTATTTCTATAGCATTGTTGTTTCAGTTAAAGATAACTAAAAGAGCCTAACTTAAAAGAATACTCTTAATTTATTTATTTAGAGACAAGTTCTCACTGCATCATCCAGGTTGGAGTACAGTGACACAATCATAGCTTACTATGACCTCTAACTCCTAAGCTCAAGCTATCCTCCTGCCTTAACCTCCTCAGTAGGACTACAGATATGTGCCACCATGCCTGGCTAATTTTGTTAATTTTTGTAGAGGTCTCGTTATATTGCCCAGGCTGGTGTTGAACTCCTGGCTTCAAGCTATCCTCCTGCCTTGACCTCCAAAAATGTTGTGATTACAGGCATTAGCCACAGCGCTTAGCCTTTCAATTCAACTTTGTAGCAAAAAACTCAATTTTTCAATTAAATCTTGAACTGATATAGACATATGATATTTGTGTTTACTGGGCTCCATGCAAGCAAACACTGTGCTATTATATATTTTCTCACAGATAGGTATATTACCCCCATTTTATTCAGGAAGTGACTAAGGAACACAGAAATTAAGTTAATTGCCTATGGTTACTTAGGTCACACTCAGCACTTTCTGAAGCTATTTTCTTTCCATATACTATGCAACAAAATCAATTATGCTACGGTATCTAAAGTAAACCACACCAATTGCAACATGCAAAGAAATCCAAAGCCATAATGCAAATTTTCACAGAACACATTCATTTCATAACTTGGTTTGCAAACACAACAAATGACATTAGTAATTGGCTAAGTAAAGTCTCAAGTTTTAAGAACAGAATTTTATCATGCCTTATTTTGAATAATCAGTTACCTCAAATTGATTGAAGTAGAGGTGCAGAAGTAAGCCAGAAATCCTACCAAGATATTGCCATTGAGAGAGAGAGAAAACACCAAAGACAGAGTAAGAAAGAATGGTCATCTTTACATCAGGTGGTTTATTCAAACTATTTTAAGGTTATAAAGTGGGAAAATTATGACAAAATGACATTTTCAGGCATATTTTATTTATTAACTGTCTCATTTTGTGATCAATTAAGAGATTCAAAATATTGAGTAATGAGAGAAAACAATGTTAAAATATCTTTAAAATTGTCTACTTGTTCTTTCCAATATTAGAATATACAGCAACAATTTTATAATTATCTGAAATAAAAAGTCCTTACTTTATTTGCTGACTTAATGTGGCATAAGATTAAACAAGGTAAATGAAAATTACCTTCACTGCAGCAGTGACTGCGGCAGTAGCTGCTAAGTTTAAACCTTGCCGTCCAAAGTTTACCATGGTCTCATAGCCTCGTTCCTTTGCTTGTACAATATAATCATCAATTTCCTGGTGGGAAAGAAGTCATATATGTTAATTTTATTTAAAGACAGCATTAGAAAGCCCCAAACTAGGACATTCTTTCCATAAGATAACAGTTTCACAAATTTTACAGCATTAAGCATCCGTTGATAGGCATTTCTAAAAATTGATTTGTGGAAATAATTTATATATCTTACCCTTTCCTTTGAAGAAAGAAGTGGATGAAGGAATTTTCTATATATTAAACTTGCTCCTTTGGTATAGGGAGAGAGCAGCCATATGACAAAAGCTATCTTCAGCTCATAGTACAGGGGAAACCTAACAAGAAAACACGGGAAAAAAACTGCTGGTGAAAAATAAACTACAATCAATGTGGAAAATCGCAAAATCCTTTTAAACAAAGTTTAGTCACTGTGTTGTTTTCACATGTAACAATTAGTGGTCAAGGAGACAGCCATGTTTGAATATTGGCAAAATCATCTTGTTTAACTATAGATCAGTTAATGAAAGGGGGACCTGAGACATTCACATCTTCCAACACAAGAATCTTCCTTTGAAGCAAACATAGGAAAGAAAAGGTGCCAAACTGAATGTGGCAGTTCAAACAGGGCACAGATAGCATTTAGCCCGAGCAGTAAGGTACACCCAGCAGAGCCAAACTGCCAGGGAAGTGCATGACCTACCTCAAAGTATCAGGGCATGGCTTTATATGTTCCAAGTGCAGTGTTTACTCCATGAACACTGCCCTTATTGTTCTCAGAACTCCTAGAAAACTTCCCTTCCAATTTTATCTGGCCAGAATTGCAGTACTTTGCAGACCTCAATTGCTGAGTTGCAAGGGGAATGAACACTGTGGTAAACTGAATGAGGGCTATGCTCTCATCCCCTTTTCCATGTGCCTTTGCTGTGCCTTCTCTGTAGGCCAAGTACTCTTCTTCAACCAATGACTGTGGCTTTACTCATGTGATTTTGTTTGGCCAGAATGTGAATGTGACACATGACACATGCAAGCAGAAGCTTTAGCCTTTTGACTCCCTCACTCCAACACCCTCAGCCTCTTGCGTTAAGCTTTTGCCTTCTGCCATGAGAATAGCTGCTTCTTCAGCCTTTGTCCTACAACAGAAGACATTTAAAACTGACCTGACCCTGGCAAAGCTGCAGTCGACCATCTGCCCTCATGTAGCTTGAGCAAGAAATACAAGTTTGTTATTCCAACCTAATGTGCTTTATAGTTGTTTGTTGCCACAGCAAAAGCACACTAATATATAATGAGGAGCCCAGTATCTTGTGGTCCTAAAACAAATGATAACTGAACAAATTTGGGTTTCTCTGTCAAGAAAGACAGGTAGAGGGCAGTGAGGAATGACTATTGTGTAGTCCACAAAGAATCTCCACCACACTGAAATTACAGAGGAGTTTCTGGACTTCAATTATTCATGTTAAACTTTTTCTATGTTGTTCAATTTTAAATAATGTATACAGGCTACATTTGCAATTAGAAAAAAACAACATCTTTCTAAAAAGAACTTTGAGGCTGGGCATGGTGGCACACACTTGTAAACCCAGCACTTTGGGAGGGCAAGGTGGGTGGATTAAGCCCAGGAGACCAGTCTGGGCAACATAGTGAAATCTCATCTCTATTAAAAAAAAAAATCAAAAAATTAGCTGGGTGTGGTAGCAAACACCTGTAGTCCCAGCTACTCGGTATGCTGAGGTGGATGGATTGCCTGAGCCCAGGAGGTAGAGGATGCTGTGAGTCATGATTGTTGTAATCATGCCACTGTACTCCAGCCTGGGTGACAGAGTGAGACCCCTACTGAAAAAAAAAAAGAATTTTTAGACACAGACACAGCATGTCTAAAACATGCAAAGAAATAGAAACAAACGAACAAACATAAAACCCTACCCAAAAACATTACAGGTAAATAGATGAGCTTTGAGGCAGAGGAAGGAAAACAGAGTATTTTAAATCAGAAGAGAAAGATGGGTGCAGATACAGAGCCGTTCAAAAACAAAGTCAAGTTGTTAAGAATGTTTTAGTCTGATGACTTCTGTTTTTTCCTAGCAAATGCAATGTGACCTGATATTTTATGAGAGCATGAGAGTAGTAAGATGAGAAAGACAGACTAAGGAGAGAACAGTAAACGTCTGAAACAGACACAGGCAGAGAAGTAGACAATGACCAGAAACAAGTAAAAGAGATGAAATTCAAACTGATTATATATATGAGCAGTTGATGGATTTTTTCAGCTGTACCAGTAGTCTAGGTTAAGAAGTAAAGAAGAATCATCGGGCTAATTTAGGCTGAAGGTTTGTATGGCAAGGTAGTAAACTTGAATATTTTGAAAGGAGAACTTCTCTAAGTGATGGCAGAGTTTAGATGGAAATGTGCTATTGAAATACCACAAGGATTGCCTGAGCCTGGGGGTTCAAGACCCACCCGGGCAACTTGGTGAGACCTCGTCTCTACAATAAATCAAAAATTAGCTGGGGTTGGTAGCGCACACCTGTAGTTCCAGCTACTTGGAAGGCTGAGGTGGAAGGATCGCCAGAGCCCAGCAGGCCAAGGCTGAGGTGGCCAGGAGCGGCCACAGCACTCCAGTCTGGGGGACAGAGTGAGACTCCAACTCAAAAAAAAAAAAAAAAAAAGAAATACCACAAGGAGACAAAAGTTATCCGGCAAGTATTACTTCTCGGTACAATGTTAAATCCTCGAGGACATTAACCTTCTTTAATTTTGCCTCATCTGTTTGGAATAGAGTGGTCAAGGAGCTGGCATTGAGTGGGTGTCCACATGGGCACTCTGTTTGAATGTTTGTAGATGACAGTTTTAAAGACGGGGAGGGGGTACTAAAACCAGATGCTGTGGGCTTCAAAAGAAGAGCCACTTAGGAAGTAATAAAGGACGACAACCAAGGTTTCCTATTCCAAGATACTGGGGGGAGGTGTGTGGGAGAGGGCAGGGAATGGCATATGGGGAGGGAAATGAGCTGCCTTTATTTGAGGGGGAGTGAAAAGGAAAGTAGTGTTCTTATGGGGAAAACAGATGAAGAAAGTGAGTCTGAATAATTAGGTAACTTAATAAAATTCATGTGTTAATAGCAAGAGCAGGATAAGAACTCAGGACACCTGATAATGAGACTGTAGTCTGGTCCCTTTTTTTGTTTTGTTTTTTGAATTAGAGTCTCACTCCGTCGCCCAGGCTGGAGTACAGTGGCATGCTCACGGCTACCCCAGCGTTGACCTGCTGGGCTTTGGTGATCCTTCTACCTCAGCCTTCCCAGTGCTGGAACTACAGGCGCATGCTACCATGTCTGGCTAATTTTTGATTTATTGTAGAGATGGGGGGTCTTACCATATTGCCCAGGCTGGCCCCGAACCCGCGGTCTCGGACAATTCACTCGCCTCAGCCTCCCAAACTGCTGGGATTACAGGCTTGAGCCACTGCACCTGGCCTGGTCCCTTCTTAACAGTAGAACTTACCAAGCAACTGTTTGATCTGCTACTGTTTCAATCACAGTATACAGAGCAAAAACAATCCAGTACATCATCCATCGAACCTGGAAATTAGAAAAAAAAAATACTCATGAAACAATAGAGTAAAATTATTTGCAACTCTGAATAATTATATATATGTATATATTTCCAGCTGTATAGTTTGTTGGGTCAAATGCTGCAGGTAATAATTTAGTTTTCAACAGGTTTTATGTTTGAGTTCCTTACACCACTATATCAATAATCTTACAATACCAGAATCAAGGAATAACAAATCTCTGAGGCTTGATACAATATAATTTGGGAATCTATATTAAAGAATTGGAAAAAATAGAAATATTTTTCTTAACTGGAGGAAAGTTCTTTAAAATATGTTATCTAGATGCTTCTTTATGAAGACTATTAGCTATTTAATTATTATATAAATAATATAGTATAATATATGAGCATAGTTAATCTTTATTAGTCTTTAAAATGTTCCATTTCAATATAGAGAAATTGTTCAGAAACCAAATAATCCTAGGATTGTTATTTCTATTAATGACACATTCACAATGCTAATCACCCAGCTTGTGGGTATAAGTTTTTCCTAATATAAGCCTGTAACCTCTTTCTCCTTCTTCCACTTCAGTTCTACAATAATAGTTCAGGACAGGCTTATCTTTTGCCTGAATTAGGGCATGCTAACTGGTCTGCGACACTCTGATGTCTCTTGGTACCATTCCTTTTCATAGATTGTTGACAAATTGATTTTTCCTGAACTTGTTTCCCCCAATTTACACCTCAGCTTCTATCTCAGTGCGCAGACTTTTTTTGTCTTTCAAGTGATTGGAGTCTCATTAAGGGTTAAAATGTCATCTTTGGCACAATAATATAATAATAGCAAATTCACAATGCTATGCCAACCATGGCCTTGAGACTGTGCTAAGTACATCCCATATATTAATTAATTTAATTCCTACAACAACATTCCAAAGTAGGAAATAGGATTACTTCCATTGTAGATTAAAAAAATAGTGGCACAGAGAGGTAAAATGACTTCTCAGGGTCATTTTGCTGGGACCTGGATCGAGGCTGCCTGACTCTAGAACTGGTTAATAATCTATTACACCTTCTAGAGAGAGAAGATGTGAGGAACTGCTGAATGTGGGGTCCAAGAATGGCCACCACGTTCCTTGTTCTCATCCCAATCATGACAAAAAATTTAGGCCCTTATAAATAGCTAGAGAAGTGACCTATTTAGTTGGGTTTTTTTTTTCGAGTTGGAGTCTCACTCTGTCGTCCAGGCTGGAGTGCAGTGGCATGCTCATGGTTACCCCGTCAACCTGCGTCAATCTGCTAGGCTCCCGCAATCCTTCCACCTCAGCCTTCCAAGTAGCTAGAACTACAGGCATGTGCTACCACACCTGGCTAATATATATACTTTTTTAATTGTAGAGACGAGAGCTCATCAAGTTGCCCGGGCTGGTCTTGAACCTGTGGGCTCAGGCAGTCCACTTGCCTTGGCCTCCCAAAGTGCTAGGATTACAGGCTGAGCCACTGAGCCTGGCCCTATTTAGTTTTAATACACATGCTAGTTTGGGTACTTCATAGACGATGTAAAACTATAACTCAAGTAGCTTTTGTTGTTTTCTACTTACAAGAACAAATCAATTAAAAATAGCAACAGGCCAGGTGTGGTGGCTCAACACCTGCAGTCTCAGCAGTTTGGGAGGCCAACGCTTGAGCCCAGGAATTTGAGACAAGGCTAGGCAACATAGTGAGGCACTGTCTCTACAACAAAATTTTAAAAATTAGCTGGGCATGGAGGTATATGCCTGTAGTCCCAGCTACTTGAGAGGCTGAGGCAAAAGTATTGGCAGAGCCTAGGAGGGCAAAGCTGCAGTGAACTATGATCTTGCCACTGTTCTCCAGTCTGGGTGAAAGAGTGATACCCCGACTTTAAAAATAATAATAATAATAACAATTTTTCTGTAATTTATAGAAAATTCTGAATGTTTAAAAAAATTGCCCAAAGTAAATAGGGTACATTATCTATATTTCAAATATAAGAAAATTGGGGCCGGGTGCAGTAGCTCAAGTATAATCCCAGCACTTTGGGAGGCCAAGGCGAGTGGAATGCCTGAGCCTGCCAGTTCGAGACCAGCCCGGACCACTTGGCGAGACCTCGTCTCTACAATAAATCAAAAATTAGCTGAATGTGGTAGTGTGTGCCTGTAGTTCTGGCTACTTGGAAGGCTAAAGCAGAAGGATTGCTGGAGCCCAGCAGGTCGACGCTGGGGTGGCCGTGAGCATGCCACTGCACTCCAGCCTGGGCGACGCAGTGAGACCCCAACTCAAAAAAATAAAATAAAATAAAATTAGATTTAAAAATTTAAAAAAAAGAAAATTGATTGACAATATATTATCTCAAATTTTAAAAAGAAAGACCAAATGTTCTCTTTAGTTTTTTACTTTTCATAAATTCTTTTAAATCTCTCACTATTCCTAATTCCAAGCTTTTGTCCAAGTATGGGGGTTTTCTTCCAGGGCTAAAATCCTATGTGTGTTTCTGTGTGTCTTTTCTTCCCTTCTACTCTCTGCCCTTCTCTGTCTAAAAAGAATGATGCTTTTGCATGAGTTAATTCACTTAGCCTTTCCAAATCCAAATGGTAGATTTACCTCTCAACTTTTACTACTTGCACCTCTTAACTTTATTGATAGGTTATCTTTCACCTTGTTTGGCCATAGGACTCTCCCCCACAAAAAAGAAATGAAGAAAAAAAATAACTGCTAACTGGACAATGTGCCTTTGTGGAGCTAGAAGGAATTTTGGAGATGATCAAACTCTTTTAAAATAAATAAACCTTTACTGAAAAAAACTGTAAAAACATTATAAAAGAAAATGTTCTTTGGGTCTCCCCTTCAACCTACACTGGGACTCTTGGGGAGATTCCAAGAACCCCTAGTATTCCTTGGGGTAGAGTCGGAAAACAAATAATATGGTAAACTGCCCTCATTTTACCGAGAGCCAAAATCAGTAAATTGCAGGGTCAATTAGGAAATGGTGAAGGAGGCACAAGCCACCCTGAAGCCTGAATGATGAGCTTTTCCTAACGGGGCAGCTGCCACCAAACCAGTCTCTCCGGTTCTCTAGGATTTCCTGGCTCTCTCCTTCTCCAGTACTCAGCACAGGAATTTCAGTGTCAACATTATCATCTTCTGTCTCAGGAAAAGGAGGACTAAATTAAATTTGGCTCTCTTTACAGAAAATGTAGGGAACTCTCAGAAAAATACAAATATTTAAATCAACGCTTTTTATCATTCATTATTTCACAACCATCATTAAGGTTATGCTCTTCCAAAGTAAAAGTAATACTGCACAAATAGTCATAATTCACCTGTTAATAGGGTTGAGCAGAGGTCAAAGGGACTATCCAGACAGTAGCTGTTTGCTGATGTTCCCTGAACGACTAGTTGTGGAATAGATTATAGCTGCTGCATGTCCTAAAGATTTCAAAAGTACTTGTGCTTCAGTTAAGTGCTTATTCAGTTTTCAAATGAAGTCATATTAATTTTAAAACTCACAAAATAACTAACTACTTTGAAATATATGGTTATCTCTAAAGAACAAAACATCTGTTTAGATTGTGGAGAATATTTAATAATGTTAAAAATAAAAAAGGGAGAAAAGGAGGAAGGTTTTGACTTTTTAGTAAAAACAAAAAGCAAAAAACCCCCAATCCAATCAATAGGGTATTTCTGGGCATTTTCCTGGGGTACTAACTATAGTTTTATATAAGCAAAACCCCATGGTTTTAATTTATTTTTAATGAGTAAATTCTTTGACATTTTGTTCTCTTGAACCTATAGGTTTTTTTTTAAAAAAAAATCTCTTTATCAGAAATATAGAACTTAAATATGCTGGGGGTGCCAAAAAAAATGGTACCAAAAAAATGTATACACATTTTAAGCAGTGTTATCTATTACTTTTAGTTTGCCGTAATCAGAAGTTCTGGACGCTGATGGTAATCACTTTGAGCATCTCTTGTAATTGCAGAAGTCAAATGTCACTTGTATTCATCTTTTGTTATGGGTATATATTGAGTATTACAATTTTAATATAGTTTTTTCCTTTCTTAAAATGTGTGTGCATTTTTTTGGCATCCCCTGTAGTTGAATACATTCAAAAATTAAGTAAATGGAATGAGCATGTGTTATTCATAGAAGCCACAAAGACAGTTAACCTTGAAAATAGATTGCATTCTTTTTTCCAGTAATGGATTTGGTTGGGAGTTTATACCAAATGATAACTCAGCGAAGATTTTATTGAAACTATACCTCAAAGCCACTCAACCTGCTGTTTAAGATTTTGCACAAAAGAAATAATTGAAAGGAATCAAGGTTAAAAAAAAATTTCAACATATGTGAAGAAAATAGTCATTAAATAATGGACCAAAGAAATAAACCAAAACCACCAATAACAAAATATAATATTAATACCAAAAAATTGGTAGGAAAACAATCACACTGATTATCTTATGAACATATGTAGCCAAATATAATAGAAACAACTGTTGTTAAGATATGTTATGTAGGCTGGACATGGTGGCTCATGCCTGTAATCCCAACACTTTGGGAGGCTGAGAAGGGAGGATTGCTGGAGGCCAGGAGTTTAAGACCAGCCTGGGCAACATAGTGAGACCCCATGTTTACCTCCCAAAAAATGTACATAAATAAAAGTCAGCAATTTAACAGATAACTTTGATAAATCACAATCTACCTTTTAAGGAACTGGAAAAAAAGGTTACTAACTTTATTATGAAGCTCTCAAATTTATGTTCCTGGGAAAGTGGAAACAAATAATATTTCCTTGCAGTTCAGAAACAGTTGGTTAAAATAAACTTTTTTTCCAGAAATCTTCACATGAACAATGAGTAATGAGGAAGCTCTACCCAACATTTCCTTGAAAGTCCCTTGGGCCATCATCAGTCTATAAACCTCATCCCAGAAGTACACATTTTCAACCCAGATGACAGTTCATTTTTAGAAAAGGTGCCTGTATTGTAAAAGGCTCACACAGCAGATAGAAATTGCCTGAATACCCTGTAACTCCCTTCTGTGTAGCCTAGTTGATGACCATAAATAGCTGTGAAAGAAAGTCTCTTTGATCTCAGAGAAATGAATTCTCCAACAAGGTGAAGCTTATACCTATAAGCACTTAGATGTGGATATATACACACACATACACCCTCCTTTTGATTAATCTTTCATATCAAGCATAATTTATTCAATTCTTGAGGACTCAGGTGGCATCATTAAAAATAACATTTGTTGACATAACTGTAAGCAAACTCTACCTACTTCATATGTCATGGGAACAGAAGCATGAATATGACAGCTCTGTCCTCAAGGATTTAACACTTTGATGAACGGAAAATCAAGTAAATAACATTTAAAAAATGTTCTGCTGGGCACATCTGTAGTCCTAGTTACTTGGGAGGTTGAGTTGGGAGGGCTGTTTTAGCCCAGGAGTTCAAGGTCAGTCTGGGCAACATAGTAAGACCTATCTCTTAACACAAAACAACAACAAACAAACAAAAAAATCAAGTTCTGTTGTTTATACTACATTACACATCCCAGCTCCCAGTATGAGTCAAGATCCCAATATTTTGAGGAAAGCTTACTAAAAAGATTACATATAAAGTTATGGGCAAGGTTTAGGAACACCAATAAAGAATAGTGCTGGCCGGGCATGGTGGCTCAGGCCTGTAATCCCAGCACTTTGGGAGGCTGAGGTGAGAGGATTGCCTGGGCCCATGGGTTTGGGAACAGCCTGGGCAACTTGGTGAGAACTCATCTCTACAATAAATTGAAATTAGCTGGGCATGGTAGCACGTGCCTGTAGTTTCCGGCTACTTGGAAGGCTGAGGTAGAAGGATCACCTGAGCCCAGCAGGTCGCGGCTGCGGTGGCCGTGAGCATGCCACTGCATTCCAGCCTGGGCGATGGAGTGAGACGCCAACTCAAAAAAAAAAAACAGTGCTGCACTCTGACCTAGTGTCAGTGGGAACTAGTATTATGCCTAGGTGAGAAGGAGGCAGAGGAGAAAAAGGTTTCATGGAACCCCAAGAAGGTAACTATAGGCAAGAGCTATAGCCTCAGAAAGCCAGGCACAGCCAATGTGTGCCGGGAGGGAGGTGGGAATTGGAAGAACATATATTCTCGCCTCCTCTGATCTTCAGGGGCCTGTCATGGGCCAAATGCAATGAGAAACCAGAGACAATCTAGCCTGTATGAATCAACCTCCTGGGCCATAAGCATAAGTGTGGAAAATGGAGGTGAAACTCCTCCTGAAGGGCAAAGAGAAGGCCCCAGCACCATTCACCCTGTTCTTTTAAACATACCCAGAATCAAAGTCACTTCTTACCACTTGCACAGATACCTCCCCAGCCCAGATGACCACCATCTCCTGTCTGGATTATTTCAATAGTATCCGAACTGATCACTCATTCTGCTGTTTTGAGTCTATTCTGCACAGTCAGGGTGTCTCCTTAAAACAGAAGCCAACTCATGTCATTCCTCTGCTCAAATCCCTCTGATGGCTTCCCATCAAAATTTTTACCATGGCCTGGATGGCCCCGTCTATGTGGCCCCTGCGAAACCTCTCTGGCCTGCTTCAGCCACAAGGGCCCTTGTATGTGCTGATACGTCCCCACCTCAAGGCCTTTTATGTGCTGATTCCTTGTCTGAACTGTTCTCCCAGTTACCCACGAGAAGAGCTTTCTCACTTGCTTCAGGTCTGATCAAATATTTCCTATCAGAGAGGCCTTTCCTGACCACCCTGTTTATTTTTTAAATATAATTTATTTTAGGCTGGGCTCAGTGGTTCAGCCTGTAATCCCAGAGCTTTGGGAGGCTGAGGTGAGTGGATTGCCTGAGCCCGCGGGTTCGAGACCCGCCCGGGCAACTTGGTGAGACCTCATCTCTACAATAAATCAAAAATTAGCCGGGTGTGGTAGTGCGCACCTGTAGTTCCAGCTACTTGGAAGGCTGAGGTGGAAGGATTGCCAGAGCCCAGCAGGTGGAGGCTGCAGTGGCCGGGAGTGTGCCACTGTACTCCAGCCTGGGTGACGGAGTAAGACTCCAACTCAAAAAAAAAAAAGTGTGTGTATATATATATATATAAAGATGTGTCATACAATTCAGGATTAGGTATACAAGTGGACATTGTACAGGTAAAGTTTGGGCCTCTCTTTGGTCCCCATTTTGCCTGGTTTGATATCAGGTTATTATTGATGTTGTGTTCCCCACCCCCACACCCTGGCAACATCCTGTTACTGCCAATCCCTCTCTTATAGTATTATGGTAAATGTT